>JAFEMH010005866.1:0-145976 GCA_022495995.1 Adenophora triphylla var. japonica | reverse complement strand
ACTATCAATAACAACTTTTAGATGTTCATTAGGATAATTGAATTAGTCTAAAAAAAAATTGCTCAAAGTACCTTCGTATTAACAACAAAAAAGCGGGAAGGTCATTTCCGGACGGAGGGAGTATAAACAGACTCTAAATGGTTCTGTTGCATTGTGTTGTCAGGGTAGCAAATACGGCTTTCTCAATACTGTATACTCTGTATTACACTTCATTTTTTTTTCCTATTTTAGTTGCTGTCAATCAGTCTAATGTTCGGTCCGCCCTTTACTGAGTTTTGTTTTTTCATGTTTTGCTACGATATGCAGATAAGGATGCAAAGCTAAAGCAGAACTCTTGCTCGTGCAGTATTCTGTAGGGACGGAACCAAGGTTTGTGGCTGCTTTGCTGTATGGGATGCTCTTTGCACATTTTCATCTTCCTTTCCAGTAATCTTTCCGTAGATTCTATAAATGCCTAAAGTATATAGAAAGATGGGCGTCCGTGTGAAATTTTAGTCATTTTGGTAAGGCCTTATTGTTTACTCCCGAAACAATCTTTTCACTTTTTTTTGTTGTTAATACAAAGGTACCGTAATGAAAATTTAAAACTTATTATTGATACGTTGTTGCAAATATTATCAAACGTTTTTTTTATGTTCATTAGGATAATAAATTAAAGGTAGAATTATTGCTCAAATTATTTTCGTGCTAATAACGATAAAAATAGAAAGATTATTTCGGGACGGAGAGAATATTCTTGCTCAAGTGCATTTTATATGCAGATATATAGTGAAGAAAAAAAGGGGTTTTTTTTTCTTTTTTTTTTCTTTTTTTTTCTTTTTTTCTTTTTTTTTTTCTTTTTTTTTTGGGAGTCAGCTTGACTTTGTAGAGTTTTCTCTAATTTTAGTAGTAAAGTTGGGGTTTGTTAATTTGCTGGCAGTTTCGGCTATTAATTACGTTCTTTTTTCATACTCACAACACTTACTCCACTAACATTTTTCCTTAATCCTTACGCCCTTTCACAAAATCGTGTTTCGAGTGAATCCACTAACATTTTTCCTTAATCCTTACGCCATTTCACAAAATCGTGTTTCGAGTGAAACGGGGAGGGAGTATACATTTTCTTATCATAATATTTACCAAGATTCCAACTCTTACATATACCTTGATGACATACAAAAATTCATTAATGTTGCAGGTACAAAAATTCCCCCGTTCTAAAATGATTCACTTTTTTTTTGTTATTACTATAAATGTAGTTTGAACAATACTTTTAAGTTGATTCAATTATCGTGATGTAAATTTAAAACTTGTTATTGATAGTATTGTTGATGATGTATCAATTGCAAATTTTAATTTTTCATTGATATAAATAAATCAATCTATAATTATTACTCAAAGATACTAGTAATGGAAAAAAAATAAAAAAAAGTGGGAAGATAATTTTTAAACGGAGAGAGTAAATCAGACAGGGGCAGACACAGAATTTGGTAAAGAGGTGGTTGTGAGCATGTGAAGCCCCCTTTTTAATTAATGTTGATATGTAAAAAAAAAACTACTAAGTGCACCCTCCCACTTACCAAGATGTACCCCATCCCCTCGACAAAAAGCGAAGAATCGATGCTGATAGTAATGTAAAAATAATTATTTTTTGGGTTTATTACAAAAACTCACTAAAAAGATAGCATTTACAAAACAAAAAAAGTAAGATGGAAAATTATAAAAAACTACTTTTTTCTTTTTTTACAAAAACTTTTTTTGTTTTTTTTATCGCTTTGGTCAAACAACCGATAATTTTCAAGAACAATCGATAATTTCGGTTATCGGTTGTAAACAAGTGATAACCGAAATTATCGGTTGTTTGACCAACGACTAAAAAAAAAAAAAAAAAATTTTTTTTTTTGTAATTTCGAACTTATGTGTTTTTTTTTTTTTTTGTAATTTCCATCTTTCTAAAGTATTTTTTGTAAATGCCTCTTATTTTTTTGAAATTTTTGAGTAATGTAATTTGTGAATCCCTCCTTTTTAATCCTGGGTCCGCCCCTGAAATCGGACCGGATTGAACAGGGAGGGAAAGAAGACTCCTACAAGTAATAAGTATTTAGCAGTGGCAGATCTAGAACATTTTTTAAGGGGTGTATAAATGCACTATAAAACTTTGTATGAAAAAAATAATGTCTAATATGAGACTCAAATTCACAACCTTCAGCTCTAAATTTTAGCTAAGAAGCAGCTAATGATTTGTGATGAAGAATAATTACAAGACTACCCACAATGGGGGATGAAATGGGGGATGAAATTCCATTTCATCTCACTGAACCCTTGCAATGGCTAAATGAAACTGGGATGGATTAATTCATGGGATGAAATGTTTCATCCCGGATGAAACACTGCTTTTTTTTTTTTTTTTTTTTTTAGTTGCCACGTGTCAAGACCTTATTTGTCTTAACTTTATCACTTTTTCACCCAATTATTTAAACTCAATTATCTCATAATAAATGATTTAAAAATAAAAAGAAAAATCCACCAAAATTTATCTTTTTTTTTTCCTACAAATTGATATAAGTTTCATTTGATTTGGACAAAAAAAAAAACACTTAGTTTTCAATTTGAGTTGAATTATTACGTAGTAAATTAATTTTTTTTTTTAATTTTTTTTTCACCAAAATTCATCATTTTTTTCCCTACAAATTGATATAAGTTTCATTTGATTTGGACACAAAAAAAAACACTTAGTTTTCAATTTGGGCTGAATTATTACCTAGTAAATTAATTTTTTTTTATTATTTTTTTTTCACCAAAATTCATCATTTTTTCCCTACAAATTGATATAAGTTTTATTTGATTTGGACACAAAAAAACACTCACTTTTCAAAAACAGAGAATATAAATAAAATAAAAGTGGTGGGGTATAGAATGATGAGTCGAAAGGAGTTGAAAGTTAATTTAAGTTAGTTATTGTAGGGGGTTAAATGAAATGGATAGATGAAATATTAGATGGATGAAAAAAAATATAAAAAATGTTAAATAAAATGGGGAAAGGTGATAAAACAATTATGGATAGTCTAAAGCTATAGTTGTGGTGATCATTCAAACTATAAACTTTTTAAGCCAAAAATCAAGAACACCATGATATATACAACTCAAAAACATGGACAGGACAGTGCACAAGTTGAAATTTCAAGAAGATGGCATTTGACCAGAGTGGGCCCACTTGAAGATAACTATCCACTGTCATCAATGCTAGATCCTGTGTCTATGGGAATCATATAATTGGGTGTGGTACAGACAATTAATATCACAAAGAATGATGAGGTAATTGAGAATAGTGGATTCTGAATGATTTGTTTCATCATAAATCCATCAACCCCAATTGCATTGCATTTAAATACTGAGAAGAAGCAGAGCTGTTAAGTTGGAACGGTTTCGTTAAAACGTTTCGTTTCGTCATATAAATGAGACGGAATAGAACGAAATATTTTAAATAATCTTTCCCTGTTTAATCTTTCCCTCCTAAAATTTGAATTTGTCAAAACAGATTCACACCCTCTTCTCATTTATATACACCACTTCTTTATAATGTCTCTGTTTAATTTGAAATTTACGCTCCAAAAACTTTACAGATTTCAAATTTACAAAAATTCAAATTTGAAACTTCAAAAGGTATTTACTTTCTCATTTATATACACCACTTCTTTAATGTTCATACACATTTATTTATTGCTTACTCCTTTGTTTAATTTCTCCCTCATCTCGCTTAATTTCTCTCGTTCAACCAAAACAAAAACAACTGGAACAATGAACCAACCTTATCTGTTGAATCCATGAATGAAAGAGAAAAGTTTATACACAGTTAAAGAACCAACAACAACAACTGGGATTAACCAAAACAACAACAACTGGAACAATGAACCAAAATTCAGATCAACCTTGAATCCAAATTTCAAACTTCAAAAGGTATTTACTTACTTTATACTATAGATTTCGACGAACCAACAATAACAACTGGAACAATGATAAAGATGAACCAACCTTGAATCCATGAATGAAAGAGAAAATGGAAATTGATTGCTCCGGATTGAGTGCGAATTACTACTGGATCGAGGGCGACCGCGACGGCTGAGGCGGATCCCGCACGAATTGCGACGGCTCGCGTGACTCGTGGCTTCGTCTCCAAAAATACCAAATTGATTGCTTCTAAGGGAATTTTGACGGGTAGTTGCCTTCCTCCATTGATTAGAGCCGATGATGGGAGTGGGCGGGTAGCCACGTTGTAACGCCGATCGATCGACTAATAGACGGACTGACGCTGTAATCTGGGAGAGGGAAGCGGAAGGGAGGAGGTGGCCTGATTGTGGGAGGGGTGGGGTAGCCACGGTGGTGAGGCTGGACAGGATGAAGGGAAGGGGAGGCGGTGGTTTCTTTGATTTATGGTTCCTGTGTGAGTGAGAGAGAGAGATAGAGATAGAGAGAGTCAGAGAGAAAGATAAATTAAAGATTAAATTGTTTATTTTTTTGTGACCTTTTATTTCAAAGTAAATATTAATTTTAGATTAGATAGTTTTTTTTTATTTGAATGTAAAATTAGATATTTTAATTATAATTATTTAAATATTGTGTTTAATTTTATGTTGTGTTTAATTTTATAGGTTTGAAAAAAATGAACGATCAAGGAACATTGAATATTTATGAATATGGTGATTCGGCTCTAAGTGAAACAGTAAGTTAATATTTTACTATTACTATTTTATACTCCCTCCGTCCCTAAATGTTTGTCCCATTTGACTTTTTAGTTGAACTTTGACCACAAATATATGACAATTTAATTATGTTCATGAAATTCTAAAAAATTCTATTGATTCACCATTAATAATATTATCAACAACAACTTTTAAAATTTCATGAACATGATTAATCTCTCATAAATTTGTGGTCAAAGTTCAACCAAAAAAGTCAAATAGGACAAACATTTAGGGACGGAGGGAGTATGTGATATGTGATATGTGATTGTGATAATAATGTGATTTTTAGATTGACATTTTGCGAAGAAACATTGTCTCGATTGTCATGCGAGAACCTTTTGAACATGATGAAATGATAAGGGTAAACATTTGATGTTAAATTAAGTTTTTTTTTTTTTTTGTATTTACATTAATTAACGAATATATATAGATTAACGAATATATATATATATATTTTGACTAATATTTAGAATTCATTATCAGGACCAAAATCGACTAACCAACCTACCGACAGTTGCATTGCCCCCACTGGTATTTAATTCATTTCAGTTTAAATATTTAGTATTTTTTATCATCATTCTCAAATATTTGAATCATATATTTCTAGTCATGGGATGAGTGCGTGAAAGAATATAGACGCTTGCACAAACGAACTTGAAATGGGCATAATAAAGTAATTATTATTTTTTTTTAATTATTATATTGTTAATTTAATAAAAATATATTGATTTCATTTTTATTTATTTCAGGTGCTTTTACGTAAACGTACCTGGTCAATGTCTGTTTCGATTGAGACAACATCTTTACTTCAACTGGTTAAAAATCTATATGTTAATTAGATGTTAATTTATGTCTAATCTTTTTGTAAACAAGGGCATAATGTTTATGTTCATACATCACTATAATTTGTAACTATAATGTTTATGTTAATTAAAAAAAAAAGACCTGTATCCTAGAACACGGACATATGTACTAGTACTTAATATTATTGGCAAAATTTGGACTGTTAATCATAATATAACCATCCTAAAGTTGCACTTTTATTGCCAAATTTTGGTTTGATGAAACTAAAAATATTGGCAATAGTACCAATCACCAAAAACATTCATAATTTCATTATTGTTTAAGTGGTACTCTCTCCGTCCCACTTTAATTGAATCATTTTTTTTGAACGTCCCACTTCAAATGAGTTATTTCATAAATAAAAAGAAGTGAACAGTGTTTCGGACATTTATACTCTCATAATATTTACTCCCTCCGTCCCAATAAAAGCTTCATCAATTACCCAAAAGGACGTTCCTTTAAAAGCTTCACCTTTCCTTTTTTGGCAAATAATTTTTACTATTCAACCCACTCATTCTCTCTCCTATTTCACTATTACACTCACAACATTTTTCAAATTTACTATTTCCTCCACTCATTCTCTCTCCTATTTACTATTACACTCACAGGAACGGAGGGAGTATATATTTACAAAAAAAATCATTCATTATACCCTTATAATTTTAACATATTTACAAAAAAATTAATCATTAACTTACTATTTCTCCACTCATTCTCTCTCCTATTAAATGTTTTTAATTTTTGCATTCTCTCTTCTTTAATTTTCTACCTACTTTCAATTTTTTACTTATTTTTAATAAAAAAAAATCTTAAAAAACGTACAAAATATCATGGCTCAATTAAAGTGGTACAGGAAGGAGTACTTCAATAGGCTCATGGAGAGAGTGATGTCAGTGTAAGAGAAAAGCTGTGGACATCTATAGTATAAATAGTAGTATAAATGAGGGAGGGGTTTGCTGTGGTACGAACAGTTTCAAGCTGTGAAATTTCCATTTTGCCCTCATATATTTGTCCCTTTCCCATTTTACCCTTGAAAAAAAATTAAAAAAAAAATCATGTGGTCTTGAACACGGGCATGTACTAGTTATACTATAATCTCAGTCTCTCTCTCACATAGTCTCTCTCTCTCTCTCTCTCTCTCTCACACACACACACACACACACACAAACACACAGCAAAAATCACACTACTGAAACCCAAGTAAGTACGAATTTAGATTCAAAGCAAAAGATGGGAGATGCTAGTTGCAATCTAGAATGCCAAAGTTCAAAATTACCTTCCCCAGAAAAAGAGATAAGTTAGTGTGAAAAGAAAAAAAAAAAGTAGTGGGAATATAAATCTCCGTCACCAATTGATCTGACATAATCTCTGACAATGAACCTGCTTTCTGAGAATACACTAATACAGATTCAAAATGAAGCAAATATAATCAGTTTGAGAAAAATGAACCATAACACCAATAATTATAGGACAAATGATAACTCTTGAGAAATAATATATTATGTCAAAAAGATTGAAGAGTTGCATGATAACTAACCCTAAAAAGTACTTATTTTAAGAGACAAACAGGGCACAAAAAAACCCTTGTGCAACTAAATGTTACAAATATGATCCTAAAAAATGCAAAATACTGCTTATGGTATACATACGTCTATGCCGAACCAAAGAAGAGACAGCAGAAAGTTTCCCGGAGCTTCAATTCTTTATTTATAAAGAATTGACACAGAATTAATGGTATCCGACCTCAAAGCTCCATGCCCTCTATCTAGTTGTACTACACACGGGCATAGCAATTTGTTATCGCAATGAATAGAATACTAGGAGGGGTTCGATTGTTCTGTCAGTTTTGAATTCGAAAATTGGTCAGGAAGAAATCCTATATTTTGCTTCTTCATCCATTATACACACAAAATTAGGCAGATCAAACCTCGGTCCTGCTACCGTGCGATATATATAAAGCCTCTCAACTGGACAGCTTTCAGGCCTCGAGTCTGGGGGTCCCCTCTCATCTATAACTTCAACATTCAGCCTAGGCAGCTTCTGGCCTAGCAGCTTACAAGCTCCATAACTCACAGAGCAAGAAGACATCCAAAGGGATCGCATTGTCTCCAACTTTCCCAAATTAGCCAAAAGGGCCTTGTCCCCAAAAGGGCAGTCCCGAATCTCCAGCTTTCGGAGGCTTTCACAACCAGACAACACGTGATGGAGTCCCAAATCACTATCTCCCGCAAAAGCTATAGAAAGCATCTCTAACTTCTTGGCGCGGGACCCTATGTACTCGAATACACGGTCGGTGAGAAGGCCCGATAGGGAAAGGCGTGTAAGTTCTTTGCAGTACCCTACAATTGCACCAAAACCAGTATCTAGCGGTTCTAGTGTTAGGTAATCAGGTGCCCGGGGGGCAATAATGCATAGGCGGAAACATTTCAGGTTAGGTCGGTTTTCTGCAATGGTAATTAATGCGGAATTTGTGAACTGGCGGCAAAAATATAGTACAGACTGGAGCTTGGGACACCCCTCAGAAACGGATACAAGGCCTTGCTCTGTCAGGGATACATTTGGTTCATCAACGTAAGGATCAGAAGGGAACACCCTCAGTTCTCGTAGGTCCTTACAAGAAGAAGCTATGGCTTCAAGGCCACAGTCCTCAATGTAATCCAGTACCTGCAGCCATTTCTTCTGTAAGTGCCAATTTGTAGTGGAATGTCAAAAGTTCAAGAATTTACGACAATAATCTGTATATGGAACCTAAGTACGTAGGCCCTGAATTTTACCAGCCAAAAAACTCTTATGTTAAGATTCAAAAATCAGTGTACCTGTCCTACATGATTAGATTTGCCAAAAAATTCCACATAATATAGACTAATCTGAAACTACTTCACTATCCAACTCTACTAATTCATTAGAGTGCAGCATGTTATTTTATAATGCATTAAAATGGATCCACCGGGTGGCCAAATTCAGAAATGATTGATGAAAGAGATATGTAGGACTGAAACATACCCATAGGCACTGCAGACTGTAACACTGACTAACGACCTTGATGATATCAGGACTTTGGGTAGTGGCGTAACTTAAGTTTAATGAAGTAAGCCGAGAACACACTGAATAAATTGCAGGAAGATATGCTGGAACTACATCCCAAAACCCAGATAAACCTTTGAGTTCCTTGCAGCCTGCAATAGCATCTGCTACATTTGAAAATACATCCGAACGTAATTCAGCCGAGTATGCACCTGTCCCTAACTCAACCAACTGAGGGGCTCGGCGAAGTAGGATCGGAACCTTCTCAAGTGGTACAGCACGGTTGAGCCGAAGTTTCTTCAGGTTTGGAGATCTAGCAACCAATCGCTCGAGTGCTGAGAAGCTGACCTCAGATACCAAGCAGGATATATTCAGGGCCTCCAATGATGTGTAGTTATCAGGAAAGTAACTAACCCAATGTCCACTCATATCATCCACTTCACTCTCTCGCAAGTCCAGCTCTCTCAAATTCCTGCATAAATTATATCTCAAAAGTAAAACAGGATATAAATCTTTTGAAACTAAAGGTGGAAGGAAAACTTGAGGCCAATCAAAATAGTGAGGGAAATAGAGATTGAAAAGGGAAATAAAGTAGACTGTCCGCAAAAGCAGTAATTGTTAGTACAATATTATCTTCTGGTTGCAACCTCTTTTAACTCTTGTAGCAGCAAAAGAAAGGATATTTACTCAACATACTAGGAAAAGATGCAGCCTGCGTAAAACTTCGTCACATTATCATGACATGAATCATGATTAGGAAAAGATTACTGGATAGAATCAAGAAGACCCGCTTTTTCATAACCCAGTCACAATAACCCATTCATGACAAAGTTAAATTCATGCAGTAGTAAGAACTTTAAGAAATAAACTAAGTTGCCATCACCATTGATATAACAAAAGATTCCAAGATCTTGAAAGGAAGCCACAGCTGTCATAAGTTAATTCACAAGTTATCAACCAAATGCCCAAACTTGTAATGAAGCTTAAAGAGGAATATATTAGCATGAACAAGTTATGCCTTCAAATTCACAAATTGCTAAAACGGGCTAAGGAACAATGTTTTCTACAATGAACTAATCCCAAAGTAATATCACCAGATTTGATATTCGACCGCTAAGAAAAATTTCTCAAACAAAACACTTAATCCATTAAACCATGTCTGATTTGGTAGTCAATCCAACTCAATGACAAAATATATTACCCCACTCAAACATCTCTCTATAATTCCCCTATCACCAAGCTAATTGCACAGCAATATACAGCTGAATAGGCACTATATGGAAGTATCAAAGCAACAATAATCAAAAGTCAAAGATTCAAATTTAGCTCCACATACTGACATACACATACTCTCCCCACATTCCACAAAACGATTCAAACAAAATGCACAAATTTACTATTTCTCTAACAATTCAAACGCCATATAACAGAAAACACACACGCAGCCAGAGATCTCAAAGAAACTTCACCTGCAGTTGGCAGCAATTGCAGCCAGTCCATCAGTACTGAAACCCTCGCAAGAAGACAACACCAAGACCCTGAAATTTCGAAACGACTTAGAAATCAACTCCAGGCTCTCATCACTCACCACCATCCTCTTCAACTTAATAACCTCCAACCAAGGATAATACCTAGACATCGCCACAATCCAAGGATACACATAACCTCCCCAACCTTCAGGCACCAAATTGAAGTCGGCAAAATGCGGCTTCCCTTTCAACTCAACAGATCTAACCTCCGGAAACCTCCGAATCATAATCGCCGGACTCGCCGCATAACAGTTCCGGACGAAGATCCGGCGACGACACCACCTATCAATCTTGTACCACGACTTGCTCACCAGAGACACAACATTCTGATCCTTATTAAAGGTTATGAAAGAAAAGACGTGCTCCAGAACTTCCTCCGGGAAACTGTTCGGCTTTGTTTAAAGGAAAACAAGAGGTCAATCGGTCAACGACGGAGGTAGTTATCTAGATCTACGTACTGGCGACCACCATTAACGAGCTTCAGATCGAGTTGCAGAGAGAGAAAGTGAGGATGGTGTGAGAAAGGAAAGAGAAATGGAGAGAGAGAGGATAAGGTTTTATTGTTGTGCTGTGTCCGGTTAAATATTAACCATGGTTAACCTGACCGGGGTTTATTCAAGTGCTACCGTACTAGCTTTTGGGCAATGTTATCTAATAATGACAAAAATAATGGAAATTAATTATGGTATCATTGTAAATGAATTCTTATTATCATCAAAATTTAATTAAAATAAAAAAAAAAAACAAATGTTATACTCCTAGTTTTTAAGAATACTAAAATAAAATAGGAAAAAATTCCTCGGGCTCCCCTGCCCAAATTTTTTCCTTTTATAATAAATTTCAAATAAAGAGTTCTCCGCATATTCAAATTATTCGTACACACCTCACCTCCCTACTCTCTTTTCTCATTTTTTTTTTTTATTTCTTCCTTCTCTCTCTAAAACAACACACGCACGCAAACATTCACAGACTCTCTCTC
Source organism: Adenophora triphylla var. japonica (assembly GCA_022495995.1). NCBI lineage: Eukaryota > Viridiplantae > Streptophyta > Magnoliopsida > Asterales > Campanulaceae > Adenophora > Adenophora triphylla. The sequence continues at coordinate 134,880 of JAFEMH010005866.1, read as the reverse complement.
TCTCTCTCTCTCTCGAACTGTCTCCGGCAACGATTATCGGCAACGGCGACCGATGATGACCATCTTCCACCTCTCTCGGTCATCTCTCTTACTTGCACCGCCATATCTCTCAACTTCGACGTCTTTTCTACCTAAATCTAACAAAACTCTAGGTTGCAGTGCCGGAGAACTGTCAGAGATTATCCAGTTGCATCGGTATATTGGCGTTTTGACTTCTTTGATCCATCAGCAGCAGGACTATTCCCATTTGAACTATCCTCCATTGAACAACAACGAAATCGAAACTTATGGTTTCTAGAAACGAAAAATAAACATAGATTTCTAATTCCAATTCCTTTGTCTCACTAAACGTGAAAGCAGCGCCTACGAGGAAGGAAGCGGGTGATCAATCGAACGGGGCCCCCGATTGTGAAGGGGCCCAATTTATTTATTTTTTACCTAGTATTAGCCCGCTTGGCAGATCTACGGTGACATCTCCTCTCGCTCTCTTTCTCTCTTTCAGTTTCCAGTCCAGGCGCCCTCTAGTCTTCCTTTCTTGGACCTTCCGCCTTCGTCTTCCTCAATCGTCTCCCTCTCGCTCTCTTTCTCCCGTCTCAGGGCGCAGCGCAGACGCCTCTTCTTCTTCCTTCGTCTCTTCCTCGATCCTCAATCATCTCCAATGGCGAGATTAGGTCAAAATTCGAGCTCGATCTACGAAATTCGGGTTGATTCCTTCGGCTCCAGGCGGCCACAGTCTTCTTCTTCCTTCGTCTTCCTCATCTCCAACCGGCCACATCTACGAAATTCAGGTTGATTCGCTCCTTAACTTTGTACTTAATTTTATTTTGTTGTTTTTTTTCATATATTTAGCTATGGTTAGGAAATTCAATATTAAAAAAAGGCCCATTTTCTTTGTTTGCATCGGGGTCTCAAAATCTTAGGGGCGGCCCTGAACGTGAGATTTGTGGTAAAATCTAATCTTATAAAAGAAGAGATAAAAGAAGAGAGAGAAACAAGCACAAAAACAAGAACAATTCCAAAGAAGATTAGGAATAATTGAAATAGATTGAGAGAGGATTTGAGTTGGGAATTATAATGCTAATAAAAATAATGATAAAAAAGTGAAATTACAAGGAAGAAAAGAACAACAGTTGGGATTGGTTTCAAGGATTAAACTTTTCATGTTTTTTCGTATTATTATTGAACATATCAAAAGTGTCGAGTTGGGCCAAGCGGGTAAAGCCCAATCACAGACAGCATTGACTCTCACATCCTCAATGAGGATGGCCCAACCAAAACAGGGCCCAAAGCCCATCTCAAGGATCGCCGACTAAGCCCGTGGTCCGGCCCGCAGGCCCCAGGCTTAACTTAGTCAGACCTCGGAATCCGTATTACAACTCGGGTACGAACCATGCTCTGCAGAACGGTCGAGTCGACCATTCCTCGAATGGTGACCTCGACCTAAACAACAAGTGACGACTCGATACTTGCCGGCGTATTTGGTTGAACTATTCTCATAACCACATCCCTACAAATCAGGGGCCGTTATAGACACGTTCCCATTACCAATAACCGCCGCTACAATCACGGAGCACATGTCGCCTCCCCAAAAATACACCACTCTTGTCTATAAATACTTCATCACTACCAAACGGTGAGGGGTAACTGCCATTTTGCTATTGGAATTCATTTATTCAATACATTTTGAGCTTTATACAACTGTGTTCTTACTCTCACGCCCGAGGGTCTTCGCCGGAGACACATCCGGCTAGTCGTGGGTTACGATTTCGGTCGAGGAGTCGGGTGATTCGTCTGCCACGTGGAGGAAGATTGATAAGCACAATTCTGCGGCATCGGTTTGGTTCCATTGCGGGAATCGTGCTTTAGCTTGACCTCGAAAATTTCCATCAACCTACAACAATGGTGACTTCGGACGGACACGTATCAGAGGCTTCACTTGGGCATGAAGAAGTGAACAACAACAACACAAATACAAACGCTAGAAATGCTTTGAATTGCCTCCTCCCCACCAATGCGTCGGCACGGCTAGGGCAACGCGATCAGCAGCGTTGCGATGGCGAAGGATTACCGATGGCCGGAGGGACAAGCGCCCTATGGAGGGACAAGGAGCCCCACCTCCTCCAAAACGTCCAACCTGGGCCGACGAACGCTGGGAATAGGGTTGGTCCCTCGGCCAATCCCATGACCGAAGGAAATGATGTTGGAGCGAGCCGGATCCTAGGCGATTTGATAGCTATGGAAGAGGCGAGCAAGGCGATGTTCGATCGAAAGGATTGCTCCCTCCCAAGTCTCCAACGGGCGGCGGGCCGGGAGTGCGAGGCCAAATGAGGGTGTGGGGCGAGAATGGTGAAAACGGGATAGTTGACGAGCTCCTACGATCGTTCGTGTGCCAAGTAACGACCTAAGGGCTAGCCTCACCGAAATAGGGAGCGGAGGCTCGGTCGATTTGAGGACGCGCTTAACGGCCCAACGAGGCAGGCACGTTTCCCCGGCACGGACGCGAGATCGGGGTCTCACGAGAGGCGAGGAACGGGCGCGGAGTCGCCTATAAGGGAGGAGAGGCGCGGTCGCCGCCGCTCGGGGATAATAGGCGCGGTCGCCATCCGGTCTTGATAGGCGTAGGTCGCCACAAAGAAATGACAGCGCGAGATCTCCGGTTCGATCGGAGAGAGCTCATTCTCACGAGAGATAGGAGGAGTAGGCGGGTAACTCCCCGAAGTGAAGGTCGGAAGTCAAATCTTGTTCCCCCTCCGGGAGATGAAAGACCCGGCACTTAGGGAATGGTTGTTGATGAAAAGGAAATTCGAACAATGGGAGGAAGAGAAGAAAAAGGAGGCTGGAAAGGTTGAACGAGTTGATTTTGCTCTTCGACCTCTGTCGAGGAAATCGAGATAGTCGACCTCCTCCTACTTTCGGGTTACCTCTTACGGAGAAGTATTCGGGGGTCGACCAATGCAAGGAGTCATATAGCACATCTGGAAGCCTGATGTGTTTTGTCGCCAATGAGGGACGACAATATGTGCAAAGCTCTCCTAAGCACACTCACTTTGGGCGACCTTAACTTGGTTGAATGGTTTAGCCGCCGGTAGCATCACCACTTGGACATCTTCGGGACGAAGTTCCTAGATCGCTTTTCGGCTGCTGGAGCTCGGAAAGTGGCCATCCTTGATCTCAACAACTTAGTACAGGCCAAAAATGAAAGCTCGATGAGCTACTTCACCAAGTTCAAGGAAATGGTTGATAAGATAGAGGAGGACCTCACCGATAGGGAAGTCATCAAATGCTTCTGAAACGGTATCTCCTCGCGGACATGGATTATGAACTCACGGTTCGTACGATAACAACTCGACGGGAGTTGTTTGAGAAAGTATCTGATACAATGTCGCTCTTCTTGAAGAAAGGAAAGAAAAGAAGAATGGTAAAAGCCCCGAGGTGGAGGTCGGCGATGACAAGAAGGACTCCAACAAAAACGGAGGAAATAATAAAAATGGAAAAAACGGGACCGGGGCTACGGAAAAGGTGCACGAGGCTTTCACTCCCCTTACGGTGAGTCGAACGAAATTATGAACGCCGTCGAGTTGGCTCCCCTGCCCAATGAACCCGAGGCAACAAGTTCGGAAGGGACAACAGTGAAATCTTGTGATTATCACAAAGATACAGGACATCTCACGGAGGATTGTTTGGGTTTGAAGCGGATCATCTAAAGAATGGTCGAGCAGGGTAGACTCGACGCCTATGTGAGGAGGCCTCGAAGCTAGTGGAGCGAGCAACCGGCGGGTGGACGGCGGGGGCCGAGGCAACCTAGATTGAACACAGGGGTCATTACGGAACAAGCAAGCAACACGGCCATCAAACACAAGATCTTTCGGCTCAACAAAGCCCCACATGTACCTCGAGGAGAGATGTAAGAGATGAAGTGATCGGTTTTACCCTCATGAATTGGCAACTAACATGGCGGCTAGAGAGCAAGTTCTCGTCATCCCGGGTCTCATAGACGGATGTACGACGAGCGGACTCTTAGTCGACACGGGGGCTGCGAGGATATCTTGTTCTACAAGACTTTGAAAGAGATGGGTCTTAATGACGAGCGGTTGGAAAGATATGATGGTAGGTTGGAGGGCTTCACCAACCATCGAGTTGATGCTAAAGGCCGAGATAGAGCTCGACGTCGATCTAGGCCATCACCCCGAAGGATTGTGTCAAAGGTACAATTTATCGTGATTGATGTAAATAGTGACTACTGTTGCCATACTTGGTATTCTGGACATGTCGCTCTTGGAATGGTGGCATCGATCCCTCATCGGCGAGTGAAGTTCCCACACTTTCTTTGGAGTAGGCTGCGTACAAGGCACGGACTCGAGCTTACACTGGACCATGTTCTTCGGGAAAGAAAGAAGAGAGTTTGAGATCGAGACGGCGAGACGGTTATTTAAAGCTATCTCAATCGGTCACCAAAACTACTCGGTGTCTACAATCACCAATGTGGAAGAGTCGACCTATCGCTCAAATGACGAGGTCATTCTTGAGTCGACACGTCACTCTGAAACCACGGAGGTCGATCCGAGATGTAGTTATGTTCGACCAAGTCCTCATAGGCAACCTATGCCTCCGGCTCGACAATAACTCGGGGGCCACTACCACCCGGCGAGGTTGCGGACAAGTTGGATGACATGATAGGCTGAAGAAGCTCCACATTTGGGAGGCGAGGAAAGGCAAAGGGTCGAGAGAGGTAATAATGAGACTCTACAATTCGGGGATGGACGAGCTAGAAGGCTGTGGATGAACTAGAGTCGGTAATTACCAACCTTTCATACCCAGACCAAAAAATTCAGATTGGAAAGCAACTATCGGTTGAGGAGCGAGCGAGAAATCATTGAGCTACTCAAGGAGAGTAATGATGTCTTCGCATGGAGGGTAGAGGACATGAGGGGAATCAAGGAAGAGGTCGCCGTTCATAGACTTGAAGTTAACCTGACCATAAAGCCTAGACCCCAAAAGTTGAGAAGTTTTGCTCGCGACAAGGAAGAGGCTATCAAAGCAGAGGTACAAAAACTTTTAAGTGCGGGGATAATCAAGGAGGCCACTCATACAACGTGGTTGGCCAACGTGGTCATGGTGAAGAAATCGAATGGCAAATGGAGGATGTGCGTCGACTTCACGCTCTCGATCTTGCTTGCCCGAAAAGACGGCTACCCCCTTCCCGGGATCGACAAGCTAGTTGACTCCATTGCTTGGTCACTCCACCCTCGGTTTCCTCGACGCTTACTCGAGGTTACCACAGATTAAGATGCATGAGGATGACATAGTCAAGACGGCATTTCAAGCGCTGGAGGCATCTCACGCTACTGACATGATGCCGTTTGGATTGAAGAATGCGAGGGCGACTTATCGAGAGGATGGTGAACAAAGTCTTTGCTTCTCAAATTGGTCGAAACATGGAGGCCTACGTCGACGATATGGTCATCAAAACAAAGGCGGACGTCACGTGGTCGACCTAAAGGAAACGTTCGCCAATTTAAGAGCAAACGACATGAAGCTCGGCCACTAGCAAGTGTGTATTTGGTGTAGGCTCTTTGGAAAGTTCCTTGGGTTCATGGTATCTCGACGGGGTATAGAAGCTAATCGAGAAAAATCAAGGCTTTAGTCGACATGAAGGCTCCCACCAGTGTCAAAGAGATGCGGCGACTTAACGGAAGGGTAGCGGCTCTTGAGTCGTTTCATATCAAAGTCGGCGAGAGAGGTCTCTCCCCTTCTTGAAAGCATTGAGGGGACGAAAAGTTTTGAATGGACGACCGAATGTCATTCGTCGTTCCAACGGTGAAGGATTACCTCGCTACTCCACCTCTCTGAGTAGCCCGACCACTTTGGTGAAACTTTGTTTGTGTATTTATCCGTGGGAGATAAATCGGTGGCGGCGGTTTTGATTAGAAGATGAAGGGCTTCAAAAGCCGGTATACTACATCGTGAGGCCTTATCGGATGTGGAGAGCGAGATATTATAATGCTTTGAGAAGGTCGCTTATGCTCTAGTCGTGGCTTGAAGGAAGGCTGCGAGCTTATTTCTTGGCTCGCCCAATTGTGGTTCTTACTAATGCGCCTTTGAGAAAGATATTGCCTGGCCAGGAGAGTTCGGGTCATTGCTCAATTGGTCAATTGCCCTTACCGAATTTGACATTGAGTATCGACCTCGAAAGGCAGAAAGCTCAAGCTCTAGGCGACTTCTTGGTCGAGCTTACGTTCGCGAAGGAAGACGACGAGCGGCGAGCTCAAGGAAAAGGTTAAAGGGAAAGAACACGAGTGCCAACCCGCCATTGCACTACCGACGATTGTTGGAAGGTTTATTCGGATGGATCGGCGACCAAAAATGTTAGTGGAGCTGGGATTGTCTTGATCGAGCCGGAGTGCAGGAACCGTGTATGAGGAATCACGAGGTTCAAGTTCGATGCTTCCAACAACCAAGGCGAATACGAAGCCTTGATAGCGGCTATAGAATACGCGAAGTGTTTTGGAGCGACTAAGATCATGGCTTATTGTGATTCCTGGCCCGATAGTCAACCGAGGTCAAAGGCGAGTACGAAGTGCTTAGTTCCACTCTAATCAAATCTGCGACCTGGTAAAAGAGTTGATAAAAGACTTGGAATTACAGGAGATTCGGAGGATTGGACGGGAAGACAACGAGCTAGCCGACCTCCTCTCGAAATTAGCTACTTCGGATGAGCCACATGATGAGCCCATCTCTTTCCTCGAAAATCCGGCTTATGAAAGGGTAAAAATTCAATGCATAGATGATCCCTCGAGAAATTGGACCCATGAGAAGTGTTGGATTGAGGAAATGAAGGCTTACCTAGAAAGCGGTGGTGCTGACGACGAGAAGAAAGCTCGAGCTATCAAAAGAAAGCTCAAGATACGTCATTCGGAGCGACCTATTCGGAAGATCCTACACTCGACCACTTCTAAAGTGTATCCACCCACAAGAGGTCGCCCTATTGATACATGAAGTACACGGCGGGATTTGTGGCGGACACCGGGGGCAGGGACCACTGGCGACAAGTTAATTACCTTGGGATACTACGGCCACATATGAGAGGCGGCACTCACAACTTGGTTCAGCAATGTGATCAATGCCAAAGGTTTGCCAACTTGCCTCGTATGCGGAGCAAGCGAAGCCGAGACTCCGGTAATTGCGGCTTGGCCATTTGATATGTGGGGTGTCGACTTGATTGGACCACTTCCCACCCGCCCGGGAAGCTGCAAGTATGTGATCGTTGCCATAGACTACTTCACTAAATGGGTTGAGGCCAAGCTATTAGCTCGAATCACAGAGGAGAATGCCATCAACTTCATTCATGACTTCATTTGGTGTCGGTTTGGTTTTCCACGGGCTATAGTGTCTGACAATGGTTTACAGTTCTCCCAAACCTTCGAAGCAGAGACGAATCGAGTAGGAATCAAACATTGGAAATCTTACGTCGCCTACCCCCGGGGGCAACGGGCGAGTGAAGCGGCAAATAAACTTGTACTATCCTCGCTCAAGACGGGACTCGTAGGTCGACGCAATAATTGGTTGGACGAACTCCCCTTGCTCTTTGGGCGGTTCGTACAACCACTCGGGGGCCTACGGGGGAAACCCCTTTTGCTCTCACATATGGATCAGAGGCCATGGCACTGCGAGCTCGGATTTCCCTCTTGCTAGAGTGACTTTCTTCAATCGGGAGCAAAATGATACCAACGGAGTGATCGACTGGATCGATCGACGAGAAGCGAGAAACGGCCTACCTCCGAATGGTCAACTACAAGCGGCGAACTAAAAGTTACCACGACAAGAGGATCAAGGCAAGGTCATTCCAAGTTGGGGATTATGTGTTGAGAAAGATCGAAGCAACGGGAAGGAGAACCCAACAGAATAAGCTATCTCCTAACTGGGAAGGCCCCTATGTGGTTACTCGGGTCGTCGGGGAAGGAACCTACATGATAGCTCATCCCGGGAGAGACGAGTTGAAACATCCTTGGCATGCTACTCACTTGATCAAGTACTACTTCTAGTTTGGTTTCCTATATTGGAGCTCAAAAAGTTAGTTCGATTCATGACACTTGAAGTTTGTTCTAGTTCTAAGTTTCAAATTGATGTAAGCTTGTTCCCTACTTCAATAAAAAGCGCTATTTATTCGATCAAACATAGTGTTACACTAACTGACAAGCTCGACTCTTAGTCAGCTTCGTTTTAACCAGCTCGATTCTTAATCAGCTTTACCTACTTAACGAGTCCGACTCTCAGTCGACTTCGTTCTAACAAGCTCGACTCTTAGTCAGCTTCGTTTTAACAAGCTCGATTCTTAATCAGCTTTGTCTACTTAACGAGTCCGACTCTCAGTCGACTTCGTTCTAACAAGCTCGACTCTTAGTCAGCTTCGTTTTAACAAGCTCGATTCCTAATCAGCTTCGTTCATTTAAACAAGTTAGACTCTTAAGTCGACTTCGTTCCAATAAACTCGATTCTTAATCAGTTTAGTCCCTTTAACAAGTCCGATCTTAGGTCGACTTCAATTATCAGCTCGACTCAGGGTTAGCTTCGAACTCTTAAAACTAATGTGACTCTACAAGTCTGAGGTCGACTAAGGCATCATAAAGTCAGTACGACCTTAAACTTAAGATGACTCATTTGCCCTACTACATCTAGCTCGACACTTACATCAAAAGCATACAACATGTAATAAATAAAGTCAGCTATGATAGAGGTAAGTCTCCCAAAACGGGCTAAGACTTAGACAAAATTAACTTACAAAAATATTTTGCCTCCCAAAAAACTGGGCCAAGGCATTCGGATAATGTTAGAGCAAAAAACAAAAATGTTGTTTGGGACTTGTTCATTACAATTCAACTAAACAAATTCAAGAATCTTGGCCGACATCGATGCAGTCGTCGGTAGCGACTCGTCCCTCCCCATCTCCTTGTTCTTTGAGGACCTATGGGTTTACAGGACTACGAGTAAACTGCTCATTCTCTTCGTCCATGGTGGCGGCATCCTCAAGCTCTTGCAAAAACAACATCAAAATTCCTATCGGCAACAGGGGGAGCTTCCCACTTCTCACACTGATCCTCTTCATCCTCTTGGGCAATAAAGGCCAAGTCATTTTCAAGATAGGGAACGAGCGAGTGACCCCTGCGAGCTTCCATGTCGTATTGAGACTCAGAAAACCAACGAGCTAATTGCTCGATGGTAACTGTAGTTGTTGGATCTACCAATGCACGACGGGCCATGTGCCTCTTCCCAACCTCGAGAAAGTCTTGTGCCTTAGCCACGATGGCATTATAGTACTCGTCACCCTCCTTAAATTTTTCAACTGCAGCTTCAGCGGCATCCTTGCGGCAGCGGCAACGGCGGTTTGATGGTCCTTTTCCAACTTCAACCGTGCTCGCCGATGATCTTCATTTAGCTCGACCAAGAAAGTATCTTTCTCCTTCAAGAGCTTATTAACTGTTGCCAGCTCAGTCCTGGTCTTTTCAAGCTCTTTCTTATCAGCATCTTTCTCTACCTCCATCTCCTTAAGTTTGGACTCTGCAGCCTCAAGGTCGGACAGAGCCTTGGTCTTCACCGCTTCGTTGGCTTCATACGAATTGTCCAGGTCGTTATACTTCTCCTTCCATTCCGCAAGCTCTTGAGCCTTTTTGGAATAATCACGAAGGGCTTGCCTCTCCCTCTCAATGGAGGCCCTCCAAGAGCTCTTGACTTGCTCAATCATGGTAAGATTCTGCATTCCAAAGAAATCAATGAAGTGTTAGCTCGTGATTCAAGTTGATCGAATAAAAGAGTAAGCGACTAGAATGAAAGACAAAGTAAGAGGTTACCTCGCAATGAGCCAGCCCAGATCGAGCTGAAAATTCTTCAGGCGTTATGCCCTTATCAGCAAAGTGAGCCAGCAGACCCACATCCACAGCTCTTCTCACAATCACCTGACCCAAGTTCATATCTGGGTAGCTGCGACTCAGGCAATTAACTCCTTCGAGAGAGGGAACATCACTCAGCCTCTGCATCATCTCTTCAATGGATTCTTGGTTGGGATAAGAAGAAGCTGGAGGAGGTGGAGGCAGTTGGCTCGATGAAACAGCATTCCCCTTGTCAGATCGCAACCTCTTAGTCCTTAGAGGCTGATCATCAACTTCCATCTCCATGACGTCGTCATCAACGTCTACGACATCCAAGGGGCTAGTTCCTACTCTGACAGCATCAGAGGTCCCTGCATTGACATCAGTAGTTGGGTCGGAGCTCAAACTGGGCCTATTGGATTTGTTGGATTCATCACCCTCCTCAGTCGCGTCCATGGTATGACTGCTGCTCAACAAGGGATCTTCTTCTTCTGCCCCTTCCATTGGCACCATCCCAATATTGTCTTTAGGAAGCAGACTGGTTCTTACCGCGGCTTCCCTCTGCCTGTGAGCACGAGCATTAGCCTTTCCATGGTCTTTCCTCGCTTTCTTCTTGTCAGAAACGCCAACGATGCGAACCATGTTAGCTTCTTGCTCGAGTCGAAGCTATGACAAATTTAAAGTGAAAAAGTGTTAAATCGACATACGAGCAAAAGCTCTATATACGAGCAAAGGTTCTATATACGAGCAAAAGTTCTATGTACGAACACAATATGAACGACTTGATCATCCTATGAGCGAGTTAATTATGGACGAGCTAATTATTCTACACGCGGAACGCTATATATAAGCTAGCTATGTACGAGCTACAGATTCAACCTATGACTAGCTCGCCCTAGACAAATTGATCATTCATACCAGTAATTCAATGAAAGGCAAATAAAGGAAAAGCTGAACAGAGAGATCTTACCACCAGCGTGCTCCCCATTGGCTTTGCAGTAATCTTTGTTCTTCTTACAAAGTTGACACTTATCTCCAAATTTACCCAGGTGGTGAGTTATCCGGTCCGGATATATTTGGCCCCTTGGCACAGGGATAAGGGGCTCCACCACTCCATCTCCCGACATCATTCCAGCCTGAATGAAGTTGTACTTGGTGGTAAGCAGACTCTCCCAGCTGATGGGCCTTCTCGCCACTAATCGACACAAAGCCTTGTACAAGCTAAGATGCGAGACGGCTCCCAAAAAGTCCCTCTCATCAATGGTTTGTTTCATCGTTGGGCAATGGGAATTCCCATCCTAATCTGCTCTCTACCACCACTACATGAGAGTTCCACCCACTTTGTGCTTCTTTGGGAAGGTTGGTAAAGAGTTTGGGAGATTTGGGCTTGGAAGAATCTTGATGCTCAGGTCATTCCCGATATACTTAATACTGAAAAATTCTTTAAACACCCTCATGCATGGTTCATATCCTAAAAATCTACACACCATAGCGAAGCATACCAGAACCCTACAAGTATTGGATCCTAGTTCAAGGGGAAGGGCATTGGCACACTCGAAAAATTCGTTGATAAATGGATCAAGAGGCAACCTAAGGCCCGGCAACAAAGCGACCATAAAAGAAGGCGACCTTAGTAGCATCCTTGGTGAAGGTCGACCTAAATTCCTTCATGAACTCCTTACGAGTGTAGATGGTCACTTGGTAGTCCTCTTTCTTTGACTTCGCAAAATTCCCTAATCATACTATACCTAGAGGGCAAGTTCTTATTGCCACGCAGGGCCTTGGGGAACATAACCCCTTTCATTTCTCCTGGCACAGCGAGTTGTCAAATGCGTTCACAATCCTGGGACTTGAAGAAGTCGAGGCAGCATTTCCTTCTTGAGTCGCCATATCTGTACAAACAAAAGAGGAAGCAGGGGAGTCAGTCCTATGATCATGTTCAGTCGACCTACCTAAGGACGACCTAGACTCCCCTGGAAAACCTATTCTATTCCTAAGGAAGGAGGGTTTGTGGATATCCCTAACATAAAACAAAGTGATATGGTCGAGCAGTTCGTGAAATAGATGAAAAGTGACGATATTTGAATCATCGACTACAAGGTTTTCAACGTCCCCTACAATGGGCAACCCTATCTCACTGAAGTTTAACTCCCACCTGGTCAAAATAGAGGCACACTCATCCAAGGGCATCACTCTCCACTCACCGTTCACGTTCTTATACACTCTACAGTTGACGGTGCAGTAGCCATACCATGCCCCTGGTTCGCTACTAAAAGTCCTAGCCATGGCGGAAGTAAAGACAGAGCAGAAATTAAAAGCCCTAAAAGAAGAATGGGAGAGAAATACCTTTGTAAATGTCGGAATAGGAAAGGCATTGCCGAAGACGGAATCCCAATTTAACTCAAGCTTGCTTCTTCGCTATTTTCGCCGGAGATTCTCGAGTTTGAAGACGGTAAGAATTCGTATACGAGAAGAATTACAGTATTTATATTTTCCTAAATTTGGAAAGGGAAAAGAAAATCAAAATTGATTTTCCAAAATTAAAAGCCGAAGCGGTTTTCGAGAAGGAGTTCCAAGCGTCAGAGTAGCAATGATGACAAAATTCGGCGCTCCTTCATCTCCGACCGTTCATCGCCGACGTCCGGGATTGTGCCACGTCATCTTAAGTCGACTAAACCTCGAAGCGAGTAGCGACTGCGAGTAGTAACTATTTTTCATCATATAACTTTCAAGTCGACAAAGTCAACTCGAAAGTTGGGGGCAGTGAACATACCAAAGTGTCGAGTTGGGCGAGCGGGTAAAGCCCAATCACGGGCGACGGCATTGACTCTCGCATCCTCGATGAGGATGGCCCGGTAAAACGGGGCCCAAAGCCCGTCTCGAGGATCGGTCGACTAAGCCCGTGGTCCGGCCCACCGGGCCAGGCTTAACTTAGTCAGACCTCGGAATCCGTATTACAACTCGGAGTACGAACCATGCTCTGCAGACGGTCGGGTCGACCATTCCTCGAATGGTGACCTCGACCTAAACAACAAGTGACGACTCGATACTTGCCGGCGTATTTGGTTGAACTATTCTCATAACCACATCCCTACAAATCAGGGGCCGTTATAGACACGTTCCCATTACCAATAACCGCCGCTACAATCACGGAGCACATGTCGCCTCCCCAAAAATACACCACTCTTGTCTATAAATACTTCATCACTACCAAACGGTGAAAGGTAGCGCCATTTTGCTATTGGAATTCATTTATTCAATACATTTTGAGCTTTATACAACTGTGTTCTTACTCTCACGCCCGAGGGTCTTCGCCGGAGACACATCCGGCTAGTCGTGGGTTCTGATTTCAGGTCAAGGAGTCAGGTGATTCGTCCTGCCACGTAGAGGAAGATTGATAAGCACAATTCCTGCAGCATCAATTATTATTAAGTCAGTTCTTAATTTAAATAATTTTTTTTGTAAAAATTTATATATTTTCGTGTAAATATTTTATCTCTTATAAAAGACACTTATAAGGGATAAAATATTTTTATAAGTCAATTATAATTAATCTATAAGAGTTTTAATGTGTAAGTTATGAGATTAAATCGTTGTTATTATTGAAATTTTTGATTTTTTGGGTTAAAAAATTTGTCTAATAAGTCAATAAGAGACGAAGTAGTTTCATAAGTCACTTATAAGAGTTGTAATGTATAAATTATGAGACCAATTCGTTATTATTGAAATTTTTAATTTTTTTTTTATTTTTTGAAAAAATTGTCTAAAAACTGAATTATAATAGATGAAGTAGTCTTATAAGACAATTATAAAAGACGAATTAGTTATAAGAGGCATGCAAGTTGGTATTATAATTCAGCTATAAGAGTTTTAATGTGTAGATTATGAGATTAATTTGTTGTTATTATTGAAAATTTTGAAATTTTTTTTTGTTGTAAAAAGTGTCATATAAGTCAATAAAAGAGACAAATTAGTTTTATAAGTCACTTATAAGAGATGAAGTAATCTTATAAGTCAGTTATAGTTATAAGAGCGTGAGGGATGTTTATGAAATTTTAGATCTAATATTTCCTGTATTGAATTTGAATCTCGTCAGATGGGCATTAGAGAAATTGGCCCGATAAAATAATACTCCCTCCGTCCCATCTCAAGGTTCCACCTAGAGGTTTACACGATTTTTAAGATTTTTTTTTTAAAGTGGGTAGAAAATTTGAGGAGAGAGAATGTAAAAGTTAAATGTGTGGCAGAGAATAGGAGAGAGAATGTAAAAGTTAAAAATATTTAATAGGAGAGAGAAGAGTGGAATAAATAGTAAGTTAATGATTGATTTTTTTGTAAATATGTTAACTTTATAAGGATATAATGAATGATTTTTTTGTAAATATATGGAGATGATAAGGGTATAAATATATGAAAAACTTTCCATTTAAGGAAGTGAACCTTGAAATGGGACGGCCCAAAAAGAAAAGGTGGAACCTTGAGGTGGGACGGAGTGAGTACTTCTTTTATCTCAAAAAGGATAGTTCTTTCTTATTCTTTTTTTTTTTTCTTTTTATTTTGAAGAATAAGGACAGTTCTTTCTTTCAATCAAAAAAAAAAAAAGGATGGTTTCACTTTTTAGTAGTGGTTATTTTTATTTATTTTTTGCATTTTGTATAAAAATTTAGAAAAAAAAATATTCAAATGAATTTTAAATCTTATAATTAATACATTATTAAAAATATTATTAATAATATTTTTTTATTATATTAGAAGAATAAATTAATATAAACTAATTTATTTTTAAAAGGTAAAATTATTTTTATGGAAGAAATGTAGTACATTAACCAACTAATTATACCTAATGAAAACTTTATATTTTATCCCTATTTGTTGTTTGGACTTTTCGCATATTAAATTATATCTTTTACTATGTTTTATGAGAATACTAGTACTCAAATGCCCTTGTTAAAGGCAAGGAACGTCATGTATAATGGTCAAGCGACAAAAATATAAAGATGAGTATCATTAAAACTCTCTAATATCTTGAAATTCATTAAAATAGAAAAATAAACATTGAAAAACTATATTATAAGATCATATTCACAACAATTTGTATTTTATTCATTCTCTGGATGATTTTGCTACAACTAAAAATTGAGAGATATTGACAACCAGAATAGTAAAAGAAATAAAATAGTTATTAATAGTAGTTTATCTCCCTTTATTCAATTGAGTACGGAATTGACAAACTATCTTATAAAAAAGAAACTTTAAAACTGATAAATTATTAAGAGAATAAAACATAAAGAATTGAAATACCCCCATACAAATATAACGCTAATAAATTACGTTGATTTTATTTTGCACTATATTTCAAGATTTTAATAACAATCTTTATATTTTTTTAACAAAAAATCTCCATGCTAAATACACTTTATCATAGACACACACACATGCATTCTATGCAATTCATTTTGTAGTAATATCTTATAGTTACTTCTTTTCATTTATTTTTCTATACTATGTGCAGCTCGGGAAATTGGTAAATTGAATTTTATGGAGTTTTTTTTTTATTACCCGTGTAAAACCTTCATAACCGCAACATACATCTTCAAAATTATCTTCATATCTACCATAATTGAAGCCAATTTTCTCCCTTTTCTATCTCTAACCCAAAACCCAAAACGAATATTCATAAAATATTTAAACAATCCAGTTTTTTAAATTTGGTCTTTAGCAAGAGCTAAAATATATATATATATATATATACATATATATATATATATATATATATATATTGGACATTTTGGAACGGAAGAGGCGTATAATTTTGGCGTTAAATATATGCAAACAACTCGATTTTTATAACTTTTATAACGTTGGACTGCACTGATCTCAAATACCGAAATCACATACTCCCTCCGTCCCGCTAGTAACCGCACTGTTACTGTTTGCGCGGGGATTAAGAAAAAAAATAATAATATAAATGTTGTGAGTGTAAAAGTAAAATAGGAGAGAGAATGAGTGGAGGGAATTGTAAATTATAATGGTGTTGTGAGTATTAAAATAATGTAGGAGAGAGAATGAGTGGAGGGAATAGTAAAAATTCTTTGCCATTTTAAGACCATCCACTATGGTGACTCTCCAAGTGAGAGTCACCCCCCAAAAGAAAAAAAAAAAATGAAAAAGCAAAGGAAAGTCACGACCGAGCATGACTCCGGGCAATTTGTTGCCCTTCGGTTGACCCCGGTTGGGCATTTTTTTTTTTTTTTTTTTTTTGATTAAATTATTTTGATTTTGTATTTATATAAATATATTTTTAAAAATAATATATTTTATATATTAATTTTATTTTTAAAAGGTTGGGTTGGGTTGGGTTGGGTCGAGGTCACTGATGGGAGTATAAATTATATAAGGTTGAAAGTGTGTATATGGAAGTGAGAGAAATTAATATTTTATTTGAGGTTGGGTTGGGTCAGGGTCACTGATGGGGATGGTCTAAGAAGTGTGCGATTTGTAATGGGACGCCCAAAATAAAAAGTGTACAGTTTGTAGCGGGACAGAGGGAGTTCTCATTAAAGACTTTAAAAAAATGAAAGTCAAAACGTTTTAAAACTCATCCATTTACATATATTTCCTCCATTTCCATACAAATCCAAGCAAAAATATATATCAACTTATTTATCCAACCTAAGATTTTTATTTGTTGAGTGATAAGTCTGAAACATAGAATATGGTTGTAGTAGCATGGGTTCTACATAAGTGAAGAAAGAGCTAAACACAAATTGGAATTGAAACACAAACTAATTTACCCAAAAGCGTAGAAACTAACATGATAGATAATGGCGGGACATATCGCAAAACAAAGAAAACTTTGATATGCTGAAGAGATAATATTGCTCAGATTTATATAGATCAATTGGTCAGGGGAAATCAAAATTTCCTTTTCCGTTTCGATTTGAGAGAGGAGTTCCAACCCTGCAAGCGAGTTGTAGAAGGAAAAGAGTTCCTGTTAGGGTGAGGAGCAGGAGGAGACACTTGGGAGCGGAAGGTGAAGGAATCAATTTGCACAATGGTCATCAATGGTTTGCAATTTTATATAAGTACTTATTTTCATATCTGCCAAGTGCTTTCGTAAAGCGATTTCTTCTTGATGAATTCCTCACAACTTCCCTGGCCACATCAAGAGATTCCGCCCGACTCCAACATCATGCGAGCCACGGGTCCGATCAATAACTGTAAGCCAGTAAGGTAAAATAGTTCTCATTACTGTAAAAACCAATATCAAAATCATGTTAAAGTTACAAAAAAATAATTAATGGAAGTCACCAGTAAGTAGATTACCAATAAGAGAAACAAATGAGAGGAAACTGGAAAACCTATTAAGGAATCAAATCATCAAGACTCTTTCCATATTTCTACTCTTTGCTCCATGGAAGGTTACATGGACTCTGAAATATTTACCAAATTAAGAAAAAAATCAGAAAACGTGAACTAAGAGGGAGGAGAGGTTATATAATTGTTGTGGGAGTGGGATAGTCAGTTACCGAGGTTATTTTTGGGCCGCTGGATCACATTTCTGAGAATGAATCTCAACCGCTCTTTGTCTCGACGGTTACGTCCATTGCCTATTGTAATATAGATAAGTATACGAGGGTTTCAATACTCAAACAACATTCAACATCCACTTTAACACTTTACATCGGTTTCTCTCTTTTTCACCTAATAATTCAACAACCCATTTAATTTTTAACCCTACAATGATCTTATTTAATAAAATTCAACACCCTTCCAACTCATCATTCTATACGTAACATTTCCAATGCTATAATACCTCATATTTTTATGTATTCATTAACGGCATCGGCCATACCATATGCTAACATTCGCATGGTTGTGGTATATTTTGCTTAATGGAGATAGGCCTTCTTTATTGGTTTCATCATATCTTTGGGTGAAGTAGTTGTCATGACTGAAAAGGTCCCCGACGATTCGAAGGAATACATGTTTCTGCATTCGATATCGTCGGCGAACATGTTGAAATTTGGTGGAAAACAAAAATTTGGTATGTTTTGAGGACTTAGTTGGTTGGAAGATTAATTTTCAAATTGAAAATTAGGAATGTTGTAGTTAAAAGGAAAACTACCTGAATTTTGAGTGTTGAAATGGTTCCATTTGATTACAAAGATATTGAAAACTGAAAAAGAAAAATTAATAAAGGATAATTAAGAAATTTATATTTAAAAAATAGAATTTTTTTTCTGTATCCAAATCAAATGAAACAAGTCTCTATTTATAGTGAAAAAAATTATGAATTTTGTGTAATTTTTTTTTTTAAAGTGATTTATTATAAAATAATTGAGGTCTAAGAAATTGGATAAAAAAAAATCTGAAATTCAGCCAACCAATAGATCTACGCCAAGTGTCCCCTAAAAAAAGGATTTACGCAGCATACACGCTCCTCCGTCACTGCATGTATGACACGAGCCATGACGACTCAATCACAAGGCGCCACCTGAAAATGTAGCCGATCCCCTCCATTTTTATCAACATGTTGTAATTTTTCAACACCTCCTTCAACGCCCCTTCCAAAACGCCCCTTCCAATGATTTCAATACCCTCCATCGTTTTTCAACACCCCTTTGTACACGGTGGAAGGGTAATATTGTCGGATGAACAAAAAAGACATAGGACGATGGGGGTCACAACTAGTCGGACAGTCTGGGTATGGTCTTTTATAAGACCTGTCCTTTTTATGTCTAAAATAAACTTACTATATAACCCACCCGATTAAACCGAGTATGAATCTTAACCGTTGATTAGTACTATACCTTTGTTATTAACACTTTTATATAGGTTTGGGACTTGGTCAAGGTTATTAGTGTTTGATAATTAGGTATTTAGGTGCATAAAATAGGGCTGCGGAAAAAAAAAATCAACCTAAACATAAACAATAAAATTGGATCCGAAACACTCAAATTGATGACGCCACGATGCGGGGTGGCAAAGGTTGCAGTTGACGCGTCGCACCTCGGACAAGATCTGTAAAACAACACCGTTAGGAGTGCGGGGTTGCCCCGCTATAACTCTCGAGCGTAAGAATTGATTTCTGTATATGAGTGATATAGAGAGAGTATTATAGAGAGAGAGTGTGTAATGTGTAAATGAGATTAGAGATCAGACAATTGCTTTGGAGGATTATCTATAGTATAAATGAGACCCTTCCGTAAACAGTGGTATAAACAGTGCCATCTGCCATATTTCCTATTTTGCCCCCTCTATTTTGTTCCTTTCCTATTTTAACCTTTTTTTTTTTAATAAAAGAGATCCACACCCAGAAACCGATCGGAGTCCGAAAACCGTTCTGGAAGAAGAATGAGTAATCGAGAGGTAGAGATAAGTCAGAGGAGAGGGAAGATGAGCTGGCACCTGATGATAAGAGCAAGGGAACGGAGAGATTTTCCGGCATCGATTTTGAACTTTCCTATTGCCGCCGGCGCTTCTGAAATTTGTCTTCAGGCGAAGTGAAGTCGGCAATGAAAATTCTAGGAGTAGGAGCTGTTGTCGGTTTAGAACTCTTCCAAATACCTAACGATCTGCAAATTGTCATATTCAATTTCAAATGTTAGGTAGGTAAGGTTGATGAAAACTATCAAGTTGTAATTACTCAATTTTTGACAAGAAACTAACATTTTTGTAAGTTTAGTTATTAAATAATTTTCATTTTTTATTAAAATTTAGAAGTCAAAAGTGTAATTAATATTTGAGGCAAAAAGATAGTACCATCATTTTGATTTTAATATTAAAATTTGTGTCATTTGCTTATCGAATAAAAATGTAAGAATTTTTGTCAATAGGGTTTTTAATGGTGCATCAATAACATTTTATTTTATTTTCTTTTATTTTATTGAGAAAATTAACTATTTATAAATTCTTAGCAAAATTTTTATCAAATTTCGAGGACTATCTTTTTGCCCTCATACATTTGTCCCTTTTCCATTTTGCCCTTAAAAAAAAAAATTTAATTTAATTTAAAAAAAAATCACGTGACCTTGGACTCGGGCATATACTAGTAGTATATATAGGGTGAGAGAATGGATATGTGGTACTTTATGAGGGCCCACCATATATATTTGATATACATGTATATGTGGTATATATAACTGTATAGGACTGTGTATATATGTATGTATAAATATATATAAAAGTCAGGATTCATCACAAATCAAATAAGTAAATAGATATTAAACGGCTAAGGAAAAAGATCCCCACCTACACATTCCGACTTTCATGAGAAAACATAATGCAACCTCATAGAATCTAGCAACAATTCTCCATAAGGGAGTGTGAAAACAGGCACACGAGCGTGCTTCCTAACGAAGAATTGTTGCCAGATATATGAGGTATGAAAGTCAAAATGTTTATGCGAATTCTGTGAGGTAGCATCATGCTTCCTCGAAGTCATATTTGCATAGAGTTTATTTTAATTTTAAATTGTATCCCATTTATGATGGAATCTTTTTTCTTAGTCGGTTATCCGTTTCATTAGTTATTTGATTTTTCTTACTCTCGTATCTATATAAACTCTTGAGCGTATCAATAAAATCCGTAAAACATACACAAGCCTAGACTATGGTCGGCTCTGCCAACCCCCTCAAACAAACACGGTGATGGCGGCCCTCCACCCCATTCGAAAATTGAATACGATTTAAGTTTTATCTTGGCCCTCAAGTTAGGTCAAGTAATTTCATTATTCCTACTCGCTTCCTGGTGTTAATATTCACCAAATTAAACTTAGTCATCCCCCTACCAACATGGGAATGAACATGGCCAATTATAGGTTACACACCTATGATTGACTATTAGACTAATAATACAAGGGTAAATTATCCACTCTTGATAGGTAGTAGGACCCATGCTTTGTAATAATGGGTTTTGAACCAAAAGTATGCTTCTTAGAAAGAAAATGGCCACACATGAATTTGCAAGCTCTTTTTGCCTTTCTTTTCATGAATAAAGTTAATTGGGACTACTTATTTCAACTATTGAAATAATGATCTTGACTTCTTGTTTTTTTTTTTAGTGATCAAATTGTCAAAATCAAGGTTTAAATTTTATAATTGGTATTTATTTTAAATTTTCTATAAAATAACTAAAGGCTCACTTAGCATATATTAATAACATTAAAATTACACTGATATTTAATTAAACATTAGAAGTGCATGCTAAATTTAACTTATGAGAAATTAAGTAATTTTTCTCATAAAATGAATATCTAAAAAAAATTATTAAAAATTTATTTGATGGAAAGAATATAGTACGTACTCTCTCTGACCTTAAATATAAGAAAAAAAGGACATATTTTTTTGGCCTTAAATATAAGTAAACTATAATAAGTCCGTGTTTGAGGACACGTTTTTTTTTTTTTTTAATTTTAAAAAAAAATTATTTAAATTTTTTTTAAGGGCAAAATGGAAAAGGGACAAAATAGTGAGGGTAAAATGAAAAATTCGGCCATTGAAACTATTTATTCAACTGTAGCACACCACTGCCATTTATACTATAGATACCATTAATTTTAATAAACTCACTAAATGAAGCTTAAAAGGCGAGTTTTTTTGACTTTACCACTTAATCAATTTTTTTTTATTTTTACAAATCATTGAGTCACTCCTTAGTCCTTTGGGAACCTTCAACTATTTTTTTAATATTTGTTAAAATAATTACTACTTTATAGTCTATGTCCCAATTTAAGTATTTTACTTTATTTTTTAGTCTGTTGTTGCAGTTTAATATTTTTAGTTTTTTTATTATCTAAAATAAAATTGACAATGAAATTCACTTGTCATTTTTACAACAAAAACTTCCTATCCACTTTATATTTTCTACTTTATATTTTATATTCACAATATTAATTTTTTATTAATCTCCATATCAAATCGAAATAAAAACATTAGATCGAGATGGAGAAACTACGTACCTTTCTCGGCAAACTTTTGGGTCAGTTAAAATTAGAGGATAGTAGTTTAATTCCTACCTTGGGTTTCAGGGTCATGGTGGCTTGTGGTATCATGGTGGCTTTTCGAAGGGGAGGTCACTGGTTCGATTCCCCCCAAGGGGAATAATTGTGGTTTAATTCCTACCTTGGGTTTCAGTGTCCTTAGGAGCCCCCCGGGGCACATCCATTAGCTTAAAGAAACGGCGGCTTGCAACCTCAGTGTGGGGAGTTCAAATCTTGGCAGGAGCACTGGAGCAGCCATTTGGTGTTGTGAGAGTGATGTAATTGCCTCGGCAGGAGCACCTATTGGCTGCATAGGACATATCCCGCGATTTACCTCCGCCAGCATACTGAGGAGCCGGTATCTGATGGTCCAGGAGTGATCCGGCGAAGCTGGGAAACTTGGGTAATCAAAAAAAAATAAAATTAGAGGATAGTGACTAGTTAGCCAACAAAGAGTAGTGGGGGCCAAAATTAGAAGAAAGAAAATAAAAAAGACTGATTAATTAAATGGAGCCTAGTTGCATGTGTTGGCCTATTGACGGCCGGCCTGCACCGCCCAATCAATAGGAAACATGAGCAACTTTATACTTCCTATTTGGGTCACAATATTTTAGTTTTTTACAAAATGTTGTCACTGAATTATTATTTTTTAAATATTCTCACTAAATTTTTACAATTTTCAAAATATGCTCACTTCGATAATATATTCGCTAAAAATCTAAAGAAATTTAGTCACGTGACTTAACGTGAATGATGTTCGTTAAGTTTTCAACCTATTTGTTAACAATGTTGACATGTATGATGAAGAGTACAAATTTTTTGAATGTGAAATGTCATTAGCACATAGTTTATAAGAAAAATTATAAATTAATTTCGCCAAAAAACCATTTACTCTAGGTCGTATTTAACAAAAGTATTCATGTGAGGTCACGTGGCTAAATTTTGTTAAATTTTAAGTGAATTTGTTAACGGAGTGATCACATTTAAAAAAAAATAAAAGTTCAGAAAAAACATTTTGAAAAATATTATAGTTCAGTGATGAAAATATAATTTTTGTTCTCCATGATAGGAACGGTATATGTTATGATCATGTATGATTTTTTTTTTTAAATTGACCTAGCGTGTAATCGACGATCATATTCATACGACTTTTGGTGTATTAGTTGAAGATTTTATATTTCGTAACGTAGCAGTACATATCGCGATCGCGAGTTAGAGTCACGAAAAACGGTAACTTTTACTTTGATGTTTCGACGAAAAGGACTTTCGATGTATTAGTTGAAAATTTTATTTCGATGACTCTCACCCCAATACAGCAACTTTCACCCACCGGAGCGAAAGTTGCTGCAAATATAAAAATGAAAGAAAGGCGAAATAAAACCATACTAAAGTTGAATTTTATTTACGTGCCTTGGGGTACTTCCTTGCCGTTATTTAATATGTCCTTTTATACATGTCTTTTCCGATGATCCTAATCTATCAAGATTAGGCCAAGTTTATCTTGATTTCACATTCTATTTGACTTTTTAGAATGAAATTTTGGAGTGAATACTCCCACCGTCCCACAATAATATGTAAACTTTCTATTTTGGGCGTCCCACAATAATATCTAACTTTCTCAAAATGGAAAGAAATCTTTACTATTCCTTCCACTCATTCTCTCTCCTACATTATTTTAATACTCACATCACCATTATAATTTACTATTCTCTCCACTCATTCTCTCTCCTATTTTATTTTCACACTCACAACACTTTCAATATAATAATTTCTCCTTAATCCCCGTGCATTTTGCAAAAGTCCATAAAATTGTGGGACGGAGGGAATATTAAATACTCCCTCCGTCCCAGCCTAAAAGGCACAAAATGAAGAGGGCACGCAAAATAAGAAATGTGATGTAGGAAAGAGAAAAAATTTAAATGTTGTGAGTATGAAAAATTAAATAGGAGAGAGAATGAGTGGAAGGTGATGTAAGAAAGAGAATGTTGTGAGTGTAAAAGTAAAGTAGGAGAGAGAATGAGTGGAGAGAATAGTGATTTAAGGTTTCCTTTTTAGGAAAGTGTCATTTTAAATGAAACGCCCAAAAAGGAAATTTGTGGCTTTTAGGCTGAAACGGAGGGAGTATACTTTTTTATCCGTCTCGCTATAAATTGTACATTTTTTTTTCATAAATCATCCCACTGCAAATTGTAAATTTCCTTAATTAAATGAATTTTTTTTATTACTTTTATATTAATGAAACTCACGTATCATATTCACAACAACAATTCAATTACTATTATCTGTCCCACTTTTTCTCTATTACCTCACTTTTTATACTCACAACACCTATTGCACTAACATTAACATTTTTCCTTAAATCCCGTATAAATAGTACTTTCTCCGTCCCACTTCAAGAGTCCTACTTTTTCTTTTGGTCCGTCCCAGACTAAGAGTTCCATTCCATAAATAGCAACTTTTGAACAGTATTTCAGACATTTATACTCTTATAATGTAAATATATTTACAAAAAAATTATTCATTATGTCCTTATAATGTTAACATATTTACAAAAAAAAATCAATCAAAAAGAGGTTTTATTATAAATATTTTAACTTTTATATTTTTTCCTCTAATTTTTTACCCACTTGCAATTTTTTATTCATTTAAAAAAAAAATCTTAACAAACGTGAAATACTACCGTAGGATCTTTAAAATGGACAGATAAAGTAGTTTGTAAGGGGGGGGAAGGAGTATTCAATTGAAAAATAGAAAACACATTGACTTTCGTTTTTCTTTTAAGTGTATTTTTTTTGGGTCCCACATAGATTGACAAATGTAAATTAGCATATCTTTCACGTCAAAAAATCAATACTCCCTCCGTCCCAATCCCTTCCCATTTTAGTTTTATCCCATTCACAATATTCTTTTTTAACTTTTTATTCACTCATTCTCTTTATTTAGGTTTTTAATACTCACAACATTCTTTTTTGCTTTTTTAATCACTTTATTATAATTCCTCTCCACTCATTTTCTCTCCTATTTTCAAATTACACTCACATTGACTTTCTTTTACTTTTATTAATTGCGTGCGCGAGAAAAAATTAGCATTTCTTTACGGAGGAGTATTTAATTTTGAGACACTCAATTTTCCATAATTAATCATAAAATATTTGATTTTTATATGAAAGAAATATTCTTTCATATTTAAAGTATGTCAGTCTTTGTCATGTCCAAACTTATGGTGGTCACTTGGTACCATAATTCTAAAAAAAAAAAAAAAATCTTATACAAATTTCAAATTTGTTATTGATTCAATATTAAAATATTTTAATTAGCACTTTTGTATTATAGGGAGATAATTGTATACTCCCTCGGTTCCAGAATTTCCGCCACTTTTTATTCAAATTGGTGTCCCGTTTGAAGCGTCGTCTTTTCTAAAAAGGAAATGTTTTATTAATATTCTATTATCCCACTAACTATTCCCTCCACTAATTCTCTCTCCTCTTTTCAAATTACACTCACAACACTTTTTAAATTCACTATTTCCTCCACTAATTCTTTATCCTATTTTCAAATTACACTCACAACATTTTTTCTTTCCTCTTTTTTCTTTAATTTGCGTGCCACCCCTAAAAGGGTGACACTTTTTTTGGGACGGAGGGAGTAATCTATATTATAAATGGAAACCCCCTTTTGAACAGTGGAGTGAACAGTTTCACGAGGGGAAATTCCCATTTTGCCCTCATAAATTTGTCACTTTTCCATTTTGTCCTTAAAAAAAAATTATTTAAAAAAAATTAAAAAAAATAAAACATTTTAAAAAATTACGTGACCTTGAATACGGACATGTGCTAGTCTTATACAATTACAATTATGAACGAACTCAGTTGAGTTGAGTTGACTATAAAATTAACTGAGTTGAGTTGACTATAAAATTAACGTGAATATTTATATATATATAAAAATTCATAAATTACAAAATAATTGTATACTCCCTCCGTCCCACGACAATTTGCAAAAAGACATCTTTTGGACGTTTCACAATAATTTACACTTTCCCAAAATGAAAATGAGACCTATTTGTCTCTACTCACAACCATTACCCATTTACTCCACTTTTTCTTTTCTACCCAACTATTTATACTCACAACAAACCACCTTTTTCATCTTTTACTTTAATTCTTGTGTCAAGCAAAAAAATGCCTATTTTTATGGAACGGAGGGAGGAGGGAGTATGCCGTAACGAGTCAAATCATTATTATGTTGTTGATAAATGTGGCGGGAAAGTTATGATTTACCCTAATCCTCATCTTTATCGAATCTAATCCACACTTTGCACTTGTCAATCAATTTAGATTTTAGTCTTATCATTAACTTTATAATTCTTACATGTGCCAAAATGACATTTTCTTTACAAACCCATTTTTTAGTAAGAGGTCCTTAACGAAGCCCAAAAAAAAAAAAAAAAGAGTAAACACTTTTTTTTTTTCGGAGACGACAAAAAAAAGTGTAGTTGGTGTAATTATCGTGAGTATAAAAAGTAACGTAAGAAAAAAAAGGTGAAGTAAAAAACAGTAAGTGGAAAGCTGCAGTGGTGAAATCAGGATTTTTCAAGAAGGAGATCAAGATTGCTACGGAATAATTTTTGACGAGATGAGATGAGTATTATGTATTAAAACTTTTAACGAATATTACCTTGTTTTACGTATTTTTAACGAATACTCCCTCTGTCCCATAAAACATTACCCCTTTTACTATTTTGGGCGTCTCACTTTAAAGTTTCACTTTCCTAAAAAGGAAAAAAAAATTTACTATTCTCTCCACTCATTCTCTCTCCTCCCACTCACAACACTTTTCAAATTTACTATTCTCTCCACTCATTCTCTCTCCTCCCACTCACAATACATACTTTAATAACATTATTTCTTATTTTTCGTTCTCAATAGTAAAGGAGTAAAGTTCTCCGGGATGGAGGGAGTATTATCTTATATTGTAGCAGTTCCAAATCCCGTAAAGTGGAACAATGAGAGACATAAGGCTCCGTTTGTTTCACGAAAAATGATTTCTTGAAAAATATTTTTTGGAAAATGAAAATATTTTTCGAAAAACATTTTCCAATGTCTAGTGAATCTTAAGATAACATTTTTCGAAAAATATTTTTCGATGTTTGATAGTTTTATTAAAGTAACTTTCTAAATGTAAAATCAATACAAACAAAGGAAAATGAGGAAAATGTTTTTCGAAAAACAACTTCCTTAGATAGAGGTAAAGAAGTCATTTTTCTTAGAAATCAAACTCATTTTCTATTGACCCGAAAAATGTTTTCCGTTGACTTCATTTTTCAATATTTACCAAACATCGGGAAATAGAGAAAAATGTTTCCCCAGAACAAAACAAAGGGAGCCTAAGTATATGATTTGATGGGTTTATAGTATGGGCCAAAACTTCCTTTGGTTTATTATTAAAGCAAAATTGTGGTCCTAAAATGCCCAAACTTTAAACCTCTGAAAAGCCGAAAGGCTTTTTAGGCTGATTGATTAAGATGCCTTGGTAGTTTTATGGACCACTGAGCCCCAATAGCTTTAATGCCAGGTGTTTGTTTGGGGACCAAATTGCGACATTTTGGGCTCCGTTGTTACAATTTTACTGACATTCATACAAATGAAATGGCAGAACTTCAGATACCAATTTTGGAGATAACACGACATTCAGGGCCGGTCCCGTGATATTTGGGGCCTAGGCCGGTAACTTAAATGAAACCTTCACTGTTCTGATAACAATAATTTTAGTTTGCACAACTAAATATTTATAGATATATAATTAACAAGCAAACAGATTAATACTCAACTTTTTGACAAAATATGTTTAACAAAATCATGGGCATAACATACGACATATTACAAATTAAGTATTACATAAACGTCACTCTTCTAGCACATTTAGAAGCAAAATCAGTAATCAAAGTAAAATAATCAACTTTTTCAACCATGTTCTTCTCAATAGATATCATAGCTAACCCATTCAAACGTTCTTGAGACATTGTGCTTCGAAGATAGTTCTTTATCAACTTCAACTTCGAAAAATTTCTTTCCCTGATGCAACTGTAACTGGAATAGTCAACAGGATTCGGTAAGCAATTTTCGTGTTTGAAAAACAACCGTTATTCTGTTTCAAATAATTCAATACTTGGATAGGTCCTCCTAATTCTGAAGGCAAAATATGTTTAAGAAGCTGCAACTCCTTAAAAAAGTCATCCTCATCCACATCAACTTGTCCGTTATGTGTCAAAATATTTGAAAGATTTTTGCAAAAACTTTTCAAACTTGTATCATCTGTGCATTTCTTCAAATCAAACAAGAAGCCAAAATTTCTTTCGTACTCACGAAATTGCTTGAATATTTCATCAAGTGAGGTGAGAGCTTTGTCAACAATATACAAGAAGTACTCTAATCTGAAACTCTCTTGTGGAGAAAACATGGCCTCTTCACTTGAAGCCTCATAAAAACGTCATTTTCTATGGATCTGCCTTTTCTCATGAAAAATCGGCTCAATATCCATTTATCTGGCAAGTTCATCTGCTTCTCTTAAAGCATCATTGAAATCATGCTCTCTGTATTCACGAAAGTGAGCAATAAGGCCCTTCAACTGATCTATCGCAACATCAATATGCATGTTCACACTTTGAAAAGTCTTACTCACAATGTTGACAGCGCACAGAACTTCGTACCAAATCATCGTGCTAACCAAGAACTCAAAGCTCCCAACTTCATGTACTGCTAATGATTTTGCTTCACTAGATGTCTTGGGATCTTCACTAGAACTTGCTAAATCAAACAAAGCCTCCCTGATTTTCAAGGCATTATATTTGAACATTTGAAAAATGTCGCTTCTTATCTGAATCATCCCTCGGATATTCAGATTCTTCCATTTCAACTCTTATTGGCCCTTTTTCTACCAACAAGTCTCTGAGATTATGATCAATTGACTTCCAATTATTTGGATCATAAATGTCTAAAGGTTCTCCATGGTCTTCTTGAGCTGGAGGAATGTCACTATTAGTCCCTTCTCTTTCCGGACCTTCCCCATGATCAACAATATTAACAGGATCATTAGGATTATCATTCACCGCTTCTTCGCACACCAAATTTTCAATGAGAATACTTTCACTTTCACCCAACATACTAGAAGTAAAATATTTGTTAAGAGAACCACTTAAAGCTTGCGTTAATTGTTCTTGCTTTTGCCTCTTCTTCTTTTTTTCATTTCCAGAAGGATACTTTCGTGATGACATTTTGTCTACCTATAATAATTTCAACAAATTTAATATTATCAAACAAAAATATACACAAGTAACAATAGGTAATAGCACAAAATAACCCAAAAATTCAATAAATAATTCTAATAAATCTAATAGGAGTATTAGTATATTACCTTCAATTCAAATTCAAGGCTCCAAATTGTTCAAAGTTTTGAGTTCCAAAATAAGCTTAAAGCTCCAAATTTTATTTTCCTATACAAATTCATCACTTAAATCAATTATTTAACCCAAAATCACATGCCCTAATTTCGGATAATATAAATTTAATTTAACCCTAAATCAAAAGCCCTAACCCTAGTCTAGGATAAAATAAATTATTTAACTCTAAATCAAAATTCCTAATTTGTTAGGGATTTAGAAATTTGAAGGATTTGAGATGAGAGAGAGAGAGGAAAAGTAGATGAAGGGAAAGAATTAGAGAATAGAAATACCTTGTAAAAAATGGTGCGGCGGACGGCGGTGGCTTGGCGGCGATCGCAATTCCGTCGGACTGGACCGTCCGTCTCCTCCTCCGTTCCTCCTTCTTGGTTAAATTGTCAATTGTGATTTGTGAGGCTGAGTTTCTTTCTTTCTGTGCGTGCGTGTTGTGTAATTGACCATATTAAACAATTGGCTTTTAAATTTAATTTTCATTGAGGCCCCTCACTTCCTAGTATATTACCACTAAGTCCCTAAATTTTGGGGCCCCTAAAAAATGCAAAATTATGGGGGCCTAAGGCCCGGGCCTCACTTGCCTTCAATATGGGCCGGCCCTGACGACATCTATCGGCCCAGTGTAGCAAAGCATTCCCGCGCAGCGAGGGTACAGAGAATAGGACTGTAAACGAGGCGAGCCGAGTTGAGCTTTGAAGTTTCGAGCTCGAGCTCGTATAAAAGTTATCGAGCTCGAGCAAAGTATGATTGTTCGAGCTCGGATCGAATCGAGTTTCGAGCTTTTGGCGAGTTGTTCGCGAGCTTTTCGCGAGCTGCTCGAACTCGAGTATTAACGAGCCGAGCTCGAGCTTGGACTTATTTTTGAAAAAAAACTGAAATCAAACGAGCTTTATCGAGCACTAATTCGAGTTTTAATCAATCTCGAGCCTAAACGAACCTAAACAAGTCATTCACGGACAAAATTCATTAGAGTTTTTTAACGAGCTTAACGAGCCGAGCTCAAACGAGTCGATCTCGGTCAGAGCTCGTCGAACATACGAGCCGGTTCGAAAAAAAAAGAGCTTGAAAATCGTTCGAATTCGAATTCGAGCTCGAGTTCACCTCGAGCCCACTCGAACTCGAGATTTCAAGAGCCGAGCCCGAGCCGGTTCGTTTCGCGTAACAGCCCTAGTCCCCATAAGGGTGATATATAATGTAGGTAAACCTTATCGTACATATAAATGTAAGAGGCGGCTCGATAACATCTACTCCCTCCGTTCCGACTAGTTTGCCCCACTTTCACTTTTACGTTTGACTATAGTTTTATAAGAATCTAAATATCTCTATACAATTTTAAGAAATGTTATTGATAGTATTGCTAATGATGAAATAAAACAATTTTTAGAATTGCATACAAATATCTAAATTTTCATAAAATAATGGTCAAAATTCGATTGTGTTGACCATGAAAGTGTAACAAACTTTCCGGGAGGAACAAAGGGAGTATTATGTTAGAAAAAAAACGTTACCTGAACTCATGACACTGATAAGTTCTTATGTACAGAAGAACCAAAACCCCCAAAAGAAAAACCCTAAATCAAACCGAGGTTTAAAAACAGGTACAAACATGGCAGCTCTATCGTAGCCGCACTTCCCATTATTCCTTGCAATTTGGGTTGGTCGAAAAACAGCCAGACCTCAACACCAACCGGGGGAAAGGAGGCGGGGAATTCCTAAAATAAATGTTTTTTTTTTTTTTTTAATTTTGTTACTTCCATGTACCTGTTCTCTTTGATCATTCACAAGCAATCTTGGTGTCGAAGCTGCTAAGACAGATGGCAAAGGCCTGGAAGGCGGAAATCGGGTACTGATAGTCCATGGTAAACACGTCTTTTCCCACTTTTCCGAACTGAAGAATGACATTTTCGGCCTCTGGCCCTCCGTTATCCTTTGAAGCAACCAACTGAAAGTTTTTAACTGAAGGAACTGTCACACGTCCATTGAAGTTGAGACACCAGCATTGGAGTTGCTCATGCCACCTAGGATTCTTGTTCTTCAATGTCAGCATTTCTTCTTTGTGAGCAGAAAATGGGACGGATTGGGAATTGTTCAGGCGAGTTGACGTTGATCTGAAGAAGGTGGGTCCTGAATTATCCAGGCGGGTTGACTTTGATCTGAAGAAGGGTAAGGACGGGAAGGAATCTATATTGCTACGTAGAAAATCTGTTTGAGTGGGGGCCACTCCTCCGGGCTCAATAGCGGATACAGAGATGGCATCCATTTTACACTGCATTCTCCTCGGACCCCTTTTTTTCAAGTACACATTAAGTTCACATCAATTTCAGTTAGCAAAAACTTAAGACCCTGAACATATATATATGCAAAAAGACTAATAAATAGCCCTAATATTTATGTGTTGGGGGGGGGGGGGGGGGGTTAATATTTTGTTTCTACTTCGTTTTGACAAATTTCACAGAAGAATGATTTTTTCTACGGGAGAGGAATCAATAGCTAAACAGTTTGTTATAATCCACATATATACTCCCTCCGTCCCATAACAATGGTTACTAAAATTATATGTGTGGGAATTAAGGAAAAAGTAAGTATCGTGAGTATGAAAAATAAAGCAGGAGAGAGAAAAGAGTAGGGAGATTTTTGTTGTGAGTGTGGCAAGTGGGTCCCATTGATATTTTGGGTAAGTAACATTTGTAGTGGGAAGCGCAAAAAGGAAATTGGTAATATTTGTTATGGGACGGAGGGAGTATATATTATACCTGGAACCCAAGCCATTCAGCTCGTATGAAATGTGAGCCACAGGGTAGTTGCCAGCAGGGACTCTGGGGGACACTCGCTTCATACTCGAAGCTCTGGAGGAACGAGACTTGGTCACTAATGCTCCAGCATTTGGAGGCTGTGCATCATAGACTGTGAACTTAGTCGCCAGAAAATTAGATCTGTTATAAGAGAAACACAAATTTTGTTTACGTACCACAACAGAGTTAAAAGAGCAGCATATTCACATATTTACACAAACATACCTTAACTTTCCAATGCAAGCGCTGCTACCCTTTGACGTGTCTTCAGCATTAAGAGATATTATGTAATCTGTGCATGTTGTACGCCTACACTTTCGCGCAGCAAGAAGAAATTTTCCATCATCATTTGAAGCTGCCACGAGGTGGTATGCTCAGATCATTCATACTATTTTCGACAAAATCAGAAAGAAAGGAAAAAAAAAAAAAAGAGGTCCCTAGCGTAATACTTCCCCCTATCTCCCCCAAAAAAAAAAAAAAAAAAAAGAAAAGAAAAGAACTACATTTGACAAGTCAAAATTATTTAAAGAGTAGCTTTGCTAGCTTGTACCTTCTTGCAATTGCACAAAAAATATTATAACATTTTTCCAGACTTTTTTTATTTTATTTTTTGGTATGCAAACAGAAAAGGAGAATATGATGGTCATTTTGGGACATCGAGAGTATCTTGAAAACCCAACAGAGCAGATTCAGCGCAAAACAACCTACTATTGTAAAATTGATGAGTGATAGCAAAAAGGAAATAAAATGAGGATTCAATCGTCAATCGAGTTACCTTGATTCAAACTGAGGTAGAGGTGATAAGTTTGACTATCACGGTTCCGTTTTATAAAACATTGTATCAGAGAATCACGTGGACCCGGCTGCAAACAGAGTATAAAGGATTTTCAGTATAAGTTCAATGAAAAAAGTAAAAGGAAGTTAATGCTTAGGCAACTAGATTTTGAGCCAGACTGCAAACTGGCTGGAAGCTAAAAAAAAACGTAAGGAACGCAGGAGTAATTATTAAGCTTTAGAATTTCCGCCAAAGTCATCAGACAAGTAGAAGTTCCTTCAAAGATGTCCTTACTGGTGTGCCAACCAAAGTCAGATTCACCCGTTACATTTTGCAATGGGATGACAATAATCTCACCCAAAAAATACTTCTTAGAATCCAAGCAGATCTAAACCATATTGTATTGCACAATTTAGAAGCTCGATTAAGCTAATGTACATTGATGAGGCTGACATTGTTTATTAAATTCAGCTAATCAAGAATTACATACTCCCTCCGTTACATAACAATGTGCCCAAACTTCCCTTTTGGGTGTCCCACTTATAAGTCCCGCTTTCCTAAAATGGGTACTCCCTCTGATCCAAAATACATGTCGTTTTGGGAGCTAAAATTTGGTCCAAAATACATGTCGTTTTAGAGTTAAAAGCCTTTAAATACCAACTTTGCCCCTACATTGAAACTTGTTCCACTGTATTAATTGTACTTCTTGTAAGGAGTAATGAAGGGGAGAGAAATAATAAATAAGGGTAGATTTGGTACTTGTTTTATAAAGTTATAGTAATAATTGCATTTCTTAAAACTTGTGAAAACCTCCAAACGACATGTATTTTGGACCGGACGGAGTAACTTTTATTATTGTTATCTTTGATCTACCCCACTTGTCATACTCATAAACTTAATTGTGTGCCCTACTTGCAAATCCTATCACACTTTTAATACTCACAACTACTTTTCCACTCACAATACTTTTGATTATATATAATCTCTCCTTAATTCCCGTGCATCCCCAATTTTATGCACATTGTTATGGGACAGAGGGAGTATTTCTCATGTCCAGCTAAACGTAAGCATGTTAAGCGCAACAAGACTAAAAAACAAAGCAACAGCCATATACAGCTACACTGAATGCTCTAGGTTAGAGATTGCAACTTATTACTGTACTAAATCAGGGGTAACAGAAGCTTTATAAAACATCAATAAAGAATATCCCCATCAACTATTCCATACATCCCCCCGAGCAGAAACCAGTGACATGTCCAATAATTACAAGTGTAATCATACAACAATAAAAAAACTGATTTTCCTACTCGCGTTGTCGATACTCAGCATAAAACGA
The DNA here is from genome assembly GCA_022495995.1 of Adenophora triphylla var. japonica. Lineage (NCBI taxonomy): Eukaryota > Viridiplantae > Streptophyta > Magnoliopsida > Asterales > Campanulaceae > Adenophora > Adenophora triphylla. Next base: position 100,678 of record JAFEMH010005866.1, on the reverse strand, counting down.
TAGATGCTATATAAACAACAAAAACATTAAAGGCATGCATATGGGATTACCCTCGCATTCCTTATTCAGGAGTCTTCAATGGAATAGCTAAATTAGTGAAACGGAGTCTTCAATGGAATAGCTAAATTAGTGAAACGGATAAAGGCAACATATACCATAAGCAACAAGTTTTAGAGCATTTAAGAGATTGCATTTCCCCCTTTAGGCTATGTTTGTTTTATCGGAAACTAATTTGTAGAAAATGATTATAGGTGTCATCTTCATGTAAAAATACTTTTTAAGTTCCTTACCCTTAGATCACCTTGTCAACTGTCACCAAAATTATTTGCAATTCCTTCTCACTAAGATAAAGATATAATAGGTCAATCAGTTCCGATAGAGGTTAGTAAAGGCAAAAATGAGAGAAATATCAGCTTCAATTTCCAGATAAATACATACGCCGCATGCTCTTATCTTTTCCTATGACTGGTAGGACATTCTTGACCTTTCTTCCAACCAAACACCGGCATATTTGAACATTGTAGTCCCGGAATATTTCAGTGAAACAAGAGTAAGGGAGAAACATATGAGATGAATTATCCGTGAGAATAAAACATATACAGAGAATTCAATTAAGTGCCTTGAAATGCGCATCAATGGTGTAGGTTGATTCAATTACATCAGCGACCAGTTTGAAACATCTAGCGTATTTTTAGGGTGTCTAAACCATGTTATTGATGCCTACTCGGGAAGCCAAAAATTCTCATAACGAGATTCAACGAATTCTAGGAACTACTAAAAATTGCAGTAACCATGATAATAACAATAACAATAACAATAACAATAACAATAACAATAACAATAACAATAACAATAACAATAACAATAACAATAACAATAACAATAACAATAACAATAACAATAACAATAACAATAACAATAACAATAACAATAACAATAACGAGATTGAAATTGAAATTCTAGAACACCAAACCTGCTTCAAGGAAATAGGGAAAGTCAACTTGCCAGAAACCTCTGGCGTTTTCACAACCTCCTTCATAATTTCCCTCCAGTTCTTACAAACACCAGCACAAGCAACCACATTCTTTCGAGGAGGCCAAGTCAACTCCGACGCCTCAATCCTCATCAGCACGTCCCTCAACAGTTCAGGCGGCATATTTACCCAACAACTTTGCTTCAAAGCATCTATACGAATCGAGCTATCCTCGACAACCCGATGCGATCTTGACCTAAACCCATAACCAAATTTCACCTCAAACCCTCTTCTGGAAATGCTCCCAAACTCATCTTTCATGTCCTGAATTATACTCTTGAAAGACATATTCTCAATCAAAGCATCAAAAACACCGAAATTTTAAAACTTGTACCTACATCATCTACAAACAAGGCTGAATTTCAACCTAACACCTAAATACCTACCTTAAATAAAGGCTCAAAACTACCAAAATTACAAAAATATTTACATACAAGACACTGCACAGAAAGCACCAATCAAGAAACCAAGATCGATAAATTCCATCCCGAAAATTACAAAAATCACAACCACAGCAGCTAAAATGAACATTTTCTTTTTCAAGAAATTCGATCAAATCCCTTTCTATAGCAGAAAATTCATTAACTCGATACTGATCTGCTTCTATTTATACTTCACGAAAGCGAGCACGAGCTTTTCCAACTGGTCAATGGCCGTCCCCGTGTAATTCTTCCGGATTTTGAAGAGTATTCAAGATTCTCAGTCAACAATCCCACTCAGCCCATCAGTGTGGATTGAAAGCAGTAATGAGCAAAGGGGGCTAAATTTGAGATTAGGGTATTGAGACCCATCAATTATTTAGACGAAGGGAGATTTTGAATTGGATTAAGGCTGAGTTGAGAGTAAGGAGAAGGGAATTTGGGGAAATTGAGAAATTAGGGTTAGCTGAAAGAAAAAGGGGTAATTAGTTAAGGGAGTATTTAATTACAATGGCCTTTTCCAATTGGGATCTGTCAATTCATTGGTCTGAAGAAAATTAGCAATTAATTTGGCTGCACCATGACTGGTCAAAATAACAAAATTAGGAGTAATCTATAGTATAAATGGGAACTTTGTCCTTTGCTACATTACTATAAACAGTATCAACTGCTAAATTTTCCATTTTGTCCTTATTAAGTTGTTCCTTTTCCATTTTATCCTTAAAAAAAAAAAAAAAAAACGTATTCTCAAACGGGCTTAATTAAAAAAAAAAAACGTGTCCCCAAACACGACCTTTTACTAGTAGTATAATACCTCACAAATTGGTTATTTTCCATTTTAGTTCGTTTCAAAAACTAATTTATTATATTTAACTTATACAAGTACTCCCTTCGCCCCGTCCGAAAAGAAAGGGCACAAATTTTCTTTTTGAGCATTTCATTTAAAAGGACATAACCCAAAAATGAAAAGTTTTTTATTACTTCTTTATTTGTGGGACCCATTTGTCATACTCACAATAATATCCACTAACTATTTCCTATCCCACTTTCTCTTTCCTACATCACTTTTCATACTCACAACATTTATTTCACTATACACTTTTTCTCTTTCCTACGTCACTTTTCTTAATTTCCGTGCAAGACAACAATTTTGCCCTTTCGAATGGGTCGGAGGGAGTATATTTAATTTTACCTTAATTTTATGTCAAAATCTTACAAAGAAAAATGCGTTTTTTCTTAAGCTTAAAAAAATGTGTTTTGTTTTTTCCGTTAGTGTCAGTGTTAGTTTAACAAAGTGTTAATGTGATAAAGTGTCAGTGTTAGTGTAACAAAGTGTCGGTGTAAAAAAATGTCAGTGTTAGTGTAACAAAGTGTCAGTGTAGTGTAAAGAGTGTCAGTTCATGTATATTAAGTACAAGTGTAAAAAAGTGTAAGTGTTAGTGTAACAAAGTGTCAGTATAAAGAGTGTCAGTGCGTGTATATTAAGTGTCAGTATAAAGAGTGTCAGTGTAGGATAAAAAAGTGTCAGTATTAGTATAAAAAAAGTGTTAGTGTGAAAAGTGTTAGTGCATGTATTATTAAGTATCCGTGTAAAAATTATTTTTTTTAAGCTTAAAAAAAAAAAGGCATTTTTTAAAAGATCAACTCTAAAACTTTATTATTGTTGTTTCTACAATTGTTACACACAAATTATGTCGTGGGACCCCTCTAGGTATTTGGACTGCTGACGAAAGCACTTACGAGGTTCTTGACGCAAAAAGATAAGTCAAGCTTGACAAACTCGGAAAACTGGGTGATAGTCTAGATTTTGAAGAGAACCACAACTTGTGGATAGTCTAGATTTTGAAGTACAAGGTGACAAAAGTGTTGGGAAAGAAGAATTTTATGTTCAATCATATCATTTGATTTGAGCCTAACTAAATAATTTAATTAGCTAAAAAAAACATAATAGTAAGAAAGTTAATATATACTCTTTTCGTTTCACGATAATTTGCAAAAAAAACATCTTTTAGGCGTCCCACAATAATCTGCACTTTTCCAAAATGAAAATGAGATCCACTTGTCTCTACTCACAACCATTACCCACTTACTCCACTTTCTCTCTCCTACCCAACCATCTATACTCACAATACATCACCTTTTTCACTTTTCTTCTTAATTCTCGTGTCATCTATTTTTTTGCGTATTTTTCCGGGACGGAGGAAGTATTAACAGGGCCGGCTCAAACATGAAACATTAGGTTCCTTTGCACAGGGCTCCAAATTTTGAAGGGCCCCAATTTTATCTATGCCCATTAAATATATATATATATATAACAGATTATTGTGTTAATTTTTTAAAGAGCAAATTGCAATTTAGGGGCCCATATTCTCATTTCGCACAGGACCTCTGTACTTATTGAGACGGGCCTGGAAGTATATATATATACTCCCTCCGTCCCACAATTCTACGCACTTTTTGTGCCGGCGCGAGAATTAAGGTAAAAGGTGATAAAGGTAATGTGTTGTGAGTGTAAAAGTAAAATAGGAGAGAGAATGCGTGGAGAGAATAGTAAATTTGAAAAATGTTGTGAGTAGAGAGAAGTGAGTCCCATTTCCATTTTGGGAAAGTGCAGATTATTGTGGGACGCCCAAAATGGATCTTTTTACGGATTATTGTGGGACGGAGGGAGTATATATATACATATACTCCCTCCGTCCCACGATAATATATAAAATTTCCTTTTTGAGCGTCCCACAATAATATATAACTTTCCTAAAATGGAAAGGAATCTTTACTATTCCCTCCACTCATTCTCTCTCCTACATTATTTTAATACTCACATCACCATTATAATTTACTATTCTCTCCACTCATTCTCTCTCCTATTTTATTTTCACACTCACAGCACTTTCAATAGAACACTCCCTCCTTAATTCCCGTGCATTGGCAAAAGTCTATATTTTTATGAAACAGAGGGAGTATATATATTCGGTTCGGTCCGGTTTCGATCCAGAATCGCATTGTAAAGACCCGAAAATTTTGAACTTTAATTAATTATTTTATTAGAAAAAAAAATAAAATTAATTAATTAATGAAATTATAATTATTAATTAACCCTTAAGTAAATGGGCTATTTAAATTAATTGGGTTTAAAATCCAATGGACTAGGTTTTGGGCTTGTGCAAGAGAGGGCCCAAGGAGGTTATTAAATACATTTAAATACTAAAAACCTTCCTAAATATTGTTCATAATTCTCAGCCATTTACCAAAGCAAAAGAAAAAAAACAAAAAACCTAAGAACCCTAACCCTAGGCGGCGGCCGGATCTGTTTGGGGGGAGGAGCAGCCGAGTTATTGGTCCTTTGGGAAATCTTCCTTCACGAAAAAGTAAGGTAATGTCAAACCCTAACTTCTCTCTTTCGTTTCATTCAATTCCGAGCACTAGGGAATTAGTTATGATTTTTAGAAGAAAAAAAAAAAAAATTATTGTTCTTGGATGATATTTGCAAGATTTTAAATGTTAAATCTTGAGGTTAAATGAATTGTTTGAGGATTAAAATGATAGGGTTTGAGTGTTACAATAATATGTTCATAACCCTAATCCGTTCTTGAGATTAGAATAAAAGAAAATAGATTTAATTCATTAAGATGTTAATGGATGATGAATTTAAAAAGGGAATTTATTTAATTATTAGGTTAATGTTAGGAAAATAATAAAATAAAAAGTGAAGAAAAATCAAAGCCTTGGATTGGAATCTGGAAAGGCACGGCTGGAACCCTAGTCCAAGTTTAGGTATGTTTTGATTTAATTAATTAAGCTTTTGGTTAAGTATTAAAAGACTTGATTAAGTTTTAAGCGAAAAAGGACTAGGTTGAATAGTTTGAAGCCGAAATCGTTAAGATCCTAACCGAACAAATCGGGAAAGTAATAGAGAAGTTAACTGAAGGATTAAATTGTAAAGATTAAAACTGCAGAAGGACTAAACTGCAATTATTTAAAAGTGGAAGGACCAGTTTGCAAATATTTAAAAGTTGAAGGACTAATTTTCAAATATCCAAAAGTTGAGGGACTAAATTGCAAATATCAAAAAGTTGAAGGACTAAATTGCAAATACCTAAAAGTTGGAGGACTATTTGGCAATTTCTTAAATGATGGAGGACCTTTAAGTAATTAATCAAAAGTAGAAGGACTTAAGTGGAAATCCTAAAAGAGGAAAGTTTACATTAAAGTTAAGAATTGTTAAAAAGGATGAAAAAGAGAATAATCCTAAATAAAAATCAAACTATAAGTGGGAAATTGCAAAAGCCAAGAAAACGAAAATTTCCAAATAAGGAAAGTTTCCAAAGATAGAAACTTTCCAAATTTAGAGGATTACTAAACAAAGAAAGAGAAGAAGTTAAATTATAACGCATAAGGTTTAACTAAGTAGAAATGGTTAACGACAATGCGAGATACTAAGTCATCTTACGTGGTTGTAGATACGCACGGGAAGAGCGGATCAAGGAGCTAGACCAAGGTAAGGGATTACGTTCCTTAAGTATTTGAATGTATCTTTCCTTCGTGATAGGATCCCTAATTGATGATTTGTATACTACCAAGTGGCCGGTAGTTGTTCATTTGTATTCCTTTGATATGTGCGTTCTTTGGAATATCCTACCATTGATATTATGATTGTTCAATGGGTATCCGTGATGATTGGATTTTGATTAATGTGTTCTCGTACCTTGAACACTATATATGATATTATTCTATCCATTTGATGAGGACTTTGTATGATTTGGTCTAGACAGATTGAAATGACCTTATTGTTGAATGAATTGGTCTAAACAGATTGAAATGACCTTAATTTATGATATATCAGAATAAGGGAGCGCCCCAGATAAAAGGCGTAGATTCTCTTATTCAGAATAAGGGGGCGCCCTAGATTAAAGGCGTAGATCTTCTTATTCAACGATCACCAAATGTGTGTATCGGAGTCACCCTAGATTAAAGGTGCACAATTACTTGGAATTGACGGACAAGTGTGTATAAAGTTCTATCTGTTATTGTAAAAGTGCCACTACTTGTTATTTGAAAAAGTACCCTTCTTTGGCATTCTCGCACCAAAACTATTTATTGTACATGTTATCCTTTCATTGAAATATTGTTAAACTCCGTTCGCTCCTGGTCGTCTCTTCTTAGAAACCGAAGAGACCCGTATGAACTTACCGAGCTTTGTTCGCTCACCCTTTCATATTCTTTCCCCTCCCGGGTAATAAATGATTGGAGAGGATCGGCTGCGTGTTTGATGGATTAGCGGCTTTTGAAGTTCAAATAATTATTTTAGAATATTAAGTATTTCGAGCTAGTGGTTTGTACTAGCCGTAGAGATTATTACCGTTTTCCGCATTTAAGTTTATTTCAAATAGTGGTTAGTACTTTTGAATTATGGTTTTAGTAGCCGTTGGAGGCTATTCTATTATTAAATTAAGTATTATTATTATGTATGGATTTTGGGGTCGTTACAGTTGGTATCAGAGCTTTGGCTTTAGGTCACATGGGAGACTGTTAGAGCATTAAGCATACTAGAAGAAGTAGTACTTGAATATAATTGGGCCTACCTAGAAAATATTTGGGACGGAGGATTTTAGGATAAAATTTCTCAAGAGTCTAACTATGAAATTGTGGAAATTAAGAGATTGTAATTGGGAAGTTAGCACTTTTGGAAAGTGACTCTTTTAGGAAACTTTCTATAGTCGGAAACCTTCTATTTCAGGAAACTTTTTAAGTTTGGAAACTTTCTATATTAAGGAAATTATTATTTTTGGAAACTTGTTGATTACGGAAACTTGCTATTTTGAGAAACTTTCTATTTATAGAAACTTTCTATTTTGGGAAACTTACTATTTTAGGGAAGAGCCTAGAATAAGTTTTCTCTGGAAGTATAACAAGATCCTTCGAGTAATCTGAAGGACTACTCTTAAGTTGTATATGATGGACTTGTATAAATACAAATAGTGGTCTAGCGAGAGAACAAGCTTATCGATGGTATCACGAGCTTGAGGATTTAAAGACTTAAGATGTCGAGTTGAGGTACCAAATAAAGGTAACCTAGTGAATGAGAATGCTATAGAAGAAGTAGCTGAAGAAATAATAGGGAGTGGAGCCACTCCGATTTTGATGAGGATGAGAAACTAGTGACACTAATGCATAGGACTCGAGGAAGACCAAAGGGATCCAAGAACAAAGTGAGAGTGTCAAGTGGAAGACCTAAGGGAAGATCTAGGAAGAATGTAACTCCATGAGTGAAAAGTGGGGTATTATTTTACTATTATTTCCTAGAAGAGATAGTGAGTTAGCAGTTTTCGTTCTAGTAGCAAGGATTTTGGTTTTGGATGTTTTATTGGTTTTTCATTTTAGTTATGAAATAAAGTTTAGTTGCAATTAAATTATATTTGCGTAATTGTGTTCCTAAATGTTAATTATGTGAATTGAAGTGGAACATGAAAGAGTGGTCTAGTGAATTGACCAAAAGTATATGTTAACTGGCTAAATGAATAGCCAAGTATGATTAATTTTGGGTCAAGTGAAACGACCTATGAAAGTAATTACCAATCTAGTGAAACGATTGGTGGTCTGATGAAATGACCTATGATTGAATGTGTTAATATGTATTAAAATTGTATATGTGTATAAGTATAAAGTAATTAGCATGAATATTGCTAGTATTGGCGTGAGTGAAAACGCATTGTATTCGTATAATAATGAGAATGTTAGGTATTGTCCTCAGATTTCGAGGAACACCAGGAGTGGAAATAGTGACCATGGACAGACAGACCCTGACATGGCAAATCTGTTACAGACTTTAACTCAGGCAGTGACCGGAATTGGTCAAGTTGTGCAGGGGTTGGCGCAGCAGCAGCCGCCACCTCAACAAGTACCGCTCAGGGACCCTCTGGAGCAGTTTCAGAGGAGAAAACCCGACTGCTTTTCCTGAGATCCGAAGGAGAAACCTGCGGACTGGATTAAAAATATGGAAAAGATCTTTGAGACTATTACTTGCACCGCAGAGCAGAAAAGTGGTGTTCGCAACTTTGTGTTTGAAAGGTAGTGCGCAACTTGGTGGGAAGCCGAGCGCAGAGCGGCCGATCGCACGTGGAACCGGAAACTACACGTGGGACATGTTCAAGACCGCGTTCAACGATAAGTATTATCCAGAAGTGTAAGAAATGCAAAAGTAGCAGAGTTCCCGACCGGAACAAGGAGGAAAAACCGTGGATGAGTATTGTGCCAAATTCACGGAATTGTTGGAGTTTGCACGGCCTTCTTCGAGAACGAGGATCGAAAGCGAGAAAATTCGAGGCGAGCTTAAGTGATAGGATCGTATTCAGATCACCCCTCTATCGTTACCGACTTATGGCCAGGTGTTGGACCGGGCGCATAGTGGAGAAAGAATCGACAACTATCGCAACAAGAAAGAGGAAAAGAGGAAGTTCAATGAAAAGGAATCGATCGGGTCCAAGTGGATTCACAGAGAAGTGGAATCGGGGAGGGGGCCGTAATAAGCGGAAGGCTACAGATGAAGACCGTGGGAAAGGCGTGGCAGGTAACAATTATCCGAACAAGAACTACGGGAACCGCAGAGACGGGAACCAAAGGGACACTCGAGGAAGGGGCACCGATGAAAAATGTAAGACGTGTGATGGGGGACACAAGCGAGGATTGTTGGCATAAGGACAGCAAGGTGCTTCAACTGTAATAAAGTGGGACATCCGAAATGGAAATGTCCGGAACCCAAGAAGGACGCTAATGCTCAAGGAACTAAGGACGACAACAAAGGAAGTGGAGGAGGTCGTGGCCGTGTATTCACCATGACTGCCAGGGATGCTAGAGCCACAAATGACGTCGTGGCAGGTACTCTTCATTTTTTTGTACTCGTAGCGTTTATGCATTGATTGATACTGGCGCTACCCATTCTGTTATTAGTAACCGTTTAGCGGAACGCTTGAAATTGAAACCTGAGGCATTAAGAAATACCTTTGGTGATAGATACCCCGACTAATGAGTCGATCCCCATATCGTTTGTATATAAAAAATTGTCCTTTGAACATAAGTGGTAGAGAACTCGAGGTTGATCTAATGGAATTAGAAATGAATGAATTTGATATCATTTTGGGAATGGATTGGTTATCTGCGTACCATGACAAAGTAGATTGTTTTAAGAAGGAAGTACATTTTGGGTTACCTCCTGGAGAGGAGTTTTATTTTAAAAGATCAAAGCCGAGAAGTCAATTGGGTCTTATATCAGTGATGAAGGCTCGGAAGATGCTACGAAAAGGATGTGAGGGACCAGCAGTTGTACGCTAAATTCAACTAAGTGCGAATTTTGGCTTGAGGAAGTAGTATTCCTAGGTCATGTGGTATCTAGGGATGGGATTGTCGTAGATCCTACAAAGATAGATGCTATAGTAAACTCGGGAGAGACCAACTATAGTCGATGAAATAAGAAGTTTCTTGAGGTTAACCGGGTACTATAGGAGATTCATTGAATGACTTTCGAAGTGGTCGATGCTTAACAAGGTTAACGCAGAAAGGAGCAAGGTTTGTTTAATTATAAGAATGTGAAAAGAAATTTGAAGGACTGGAGAGTCAAATTGTGTCCGCACCGGTTCTTACTATACCAAGGATCGGACGGATTTGTGATATATAGGGATATTTCGTTGAAGGGACTAGGTGGTGTGTTGATGCAAAATGATAAGGTGATAGCTTATGCATCTAGGCAACTAAAGAACCATGAGAGGAATTACCCGACCCACGATTTGGAATTACTAGCGGTGATATTCGCATTGAAAATTTGGAGACATTACTTGCATGAGACAACATATCAAATATATATACGGATCATAAGAGTCTTAAATGCATTCTCACTCAGAATGAGCTTAATATGAGACAAAGGATGGCTTGAATTATTACAGGATTATGATTGCGCGATATCAAACCATCCAGGGAAGGCCAATAAGGTGGCCGATGCATTGAGTAGGAAGAATCAAGGAACCTTAGCGGCGTTGATTTCTAAGGGGGTAAGTGCGTTGAATAACATTGAGGTTTCAAAATTAGAAGTGCGAGTTAAAAGGTATGTGGTTCAGCTGAAGGTTCAGCCGACATTTTTGAACAGAATTAAGAAAGCCCAAGAAATTGACAAAGAAGCAGTAAAGATGCAAGAGAGTATAGCCAAGGGAAAGTTAAGTCCATAATATGTGGAACCATTAGAGATCCTTAGCAAGATTGGGGAAGTGGCCTATAGATTGGCACCACCGCCGGTATTAGTTGGAGTGCATAATGGGTTCCATGTCTCCATGCTAAGGAAGTATATTCACGATCCGAGCCACGTAATCGAGTACAAGCAGCTAAGAGTACGTGCCGATTCGATTTATGATGAAAGACTGATCAAGATCGTCCAGAAAGGACGAGAATGTAAGAAAGCGGTTGGTTCCATACGTGAAGGTGCAATGGAGCAACCACACAGAACGCGAGGCGACATAGGAGCTCGAAAGCGAAATGCGGGAAATGTATCCCGATCTCTTCGAAAAGTAAGGTACGTTTAGTTTGGAGGACCAAACTCTTTTAAGGGGGTAAGAATGTAAAGACCCGAAAATTTTGAACTTTAATTAATTATTTTATTAGAAAAAAAAATAAAATTAATTAATTAATGAAATTATAATTATTAATTAACCCTTAAGTAAATGGGCTATTTAAATTAATTGGGTTTAAAATCCAATGGACTAGGTTTTGGGCTTGTGCAAGAGAGGGCCCAAGGAGGTTATTAAATACATTTAAATACTAAAAACCTTCCTAAATATTGTTCATAATTCTCAGCCATTTACCAAAGCAAAAGAAAAGAAAAAAAAAAAACCTAAGAACCCTAACCCCAACCTGGCGGCCGGATCTGTTTGGGGGAGGAGCAGCCGAGTTATTGGTCCTTTGGGAAATCTTCCTTCACGAAAAAGTAAGGTAATGTCAAACCCTAACTTCTCTCTTTCGTTTCATTCAATTCCGAGCACTAGGGAATTAGTTATGATTTTTAGAAGAAAAAAAAAAAAAATTATTGTTCTTGGATGATATTTGCAAGATTTTAAATGTTAAATCTTGAGGTTAAATGAATTGTTTGAGGATTAAAATGATAGGGTTTGAGTGTTACAATAATATGTTCATAACCCTAATCCGTTCTTGAGATTAGAATAAAAGAAAATAGATTTAATTCATTAAGATGTTAATGGATGATGAATTTAAAAAGGGAATTTATTTAATTATTAGGTTAATGTTAGGAAAATAATAAAATAAAAAGTGAAGAAAAATCAAAGCCTTGGATTGGAATGCGGAAAGGCACCTACTGGAACCCTAGTCCAAGTTTAGGTATGTTTTGATTTAATTAATTAAGCTTTTGGTTAAGTATTAAAAGACTTGATTAAGTTTTAGCGAAAAAGGACTAGGTTGAATAGTTTGAAGCCGAAGCTGTTAAGATCCTAAGCGAACAGTCGGGGAAAGTAATAGAGAAGTTAAGCGAAGGATTAAATTGTAAAGATTAAAAGCTGCAGAAGGACTAAAGCTGCAATTATTTAAAAGTGGAAGGACCGGTTTGCAAATATTTAAAAGTTGAAGGACTAATTTTCAAATATCCAAAAGTTGAGGGACTAAATTGCAAATATCAAAAAGTGGAAGGACTAAATTGCAAATACCTAAAAGTTGGAGGACTATTTGGCAATTTCTTAAATGATGGAGGACCTTTAAGTAATTAATCAAAAGTAGAAGGACTTAAGTGGAAATCCTAAAAGAGGAAAGTTTACATTAAAGTTAAGAATTGTTAAAAGGATGAAAAAGAGAATAATCCTAAATAAAAATCAAACTATAAGTGGGAAATTGCAAAAGCCAAGAAACGAAAATTTCCAAATAAGGAAAGTTTCCAAAGATAGAAACTTTCCAAATTTAGAGGATTACTAAACAAAGAAAGAGAAGAAGTTAAATTATAACGCATAAGGTTTAACTAAGTAGAAATGGTTAACGACAATGCGAGATACTAAGTCATCTTACGTGGTTGTAGATACGCACGGGAAGAGCGGATCGAGGCTAGACCAAGGTAAGGGATTACGTTCCTTAAGTATTTGAATGTATCTTTCCTTCGTGATAGGATCCCTAATTGATGATTTGTATACTACCAGTGGCCGGTAGTTGTTCATTTGTATTCCTTTGATATCGCGTTCTTTGGAATATCCTACCATTGATATTATGATTGTTCATGGGTATCCGTGATGATTGGATTTTGATTAATGTGTTCTCGTACCTTGAACACTATATATGATATTATTCTATCCATTTGATGAGGACTTTGTATGATTTGGTCTAGACAGATTGAAATGACCTTATTGTTGAATGAATTGGTCTAAACAGATTGAAATGACCTTAATTTATGATATATCGAGAATAAGGAGCGCCCCGGATAAAAGGCGTAGATTCTCTTATTCGAGAATAAGGGCGCCCTAGATTAAAGGCGTAGATCTTCTTATTCAACGATCACCAAATGTGTGTATCGGAGTCACCCTAGATTAAAGGTGCACAATTACTTGGAATTGACGGACAAGTGTGTATAAAGTTCTATCTGTTATTGTAAAAGTGCCACTACTTGTTATTTGAAAAAGTACCCTTCTTTGGCATTCTCAGTACCAAAACTATTTATTGTACATGTTATCCTTTCATTGAAATATTGTTAAACTCCGTTCGTTCCGGTCGTCTCTTCTTAGAAACCGAAGAGACCCCGTATGAACTTACTGAGCTTTGTTCGCTCACCCTTTCATATTCTTTCCCCTCCCAGGTAATAAATGATTGGAGAGGATTGGCTGCGTGTTTGATGGATTAGCGGCTTTTGAAGTTCAAATAATTATTTTAGAATATTAAGTATTTCGAGCTAGTGGTTTGTACTAGCCGTAGAGATTATTACCGTTTTCCGCATTTAAGTTTATTTCAAATAGTGGTTAGTACTTTTGAATTATGGTTTTAGTAGCCGTTGGAGGCTATTCTATTATTAAATTAAGTATTATTATTATGTATGGATTTTGGGGTCGTTACACGCATATATTTTTTTCAAAACCTGGACCAAATCAAATAATAGGTTCCATAAAAATTTGATACCAGGACCAGATCAATACTATTTTTTCGATCCAATTTTTATTGATCTGCTCCAATTCCACTGATTCGATCCGATTTCACGAATTTTTTGTAAAGCCCTGCTAGACTTACATTATTCATCATTATGGAGAAGGTTTGATGACCTGAATATGCTTCATATGTTGACAATTAATAATCAACAGGCATCAGAAGAAGCATCAGGTTAAACCATTTTAGTGGATATAGTAAACTCATTCAATTTGAAATCCCCATGTTTTGGTAATGCATGGATGGATGTGGGCCCATCTGGAGAGACGTGGATGGATATGATTGGGCAGATTAGAAATAGGGAAACAAGAAGAATTTCTTCTATCGAGGAATGTATTTAAATAAATCAAGACAAGGTTTTTTTTTTTAAAGAAAATTCAAGAAACAGTTGAGATTTTGTGTGTGAGTGAGTGAGAGAGAGATCGACATTGCCGCGCTTGCTTCGTTTTTCCGGCGACGACAGAAATATCTCCGGTAAGCTCGTTTTCCTCTGCACTCATGTTGGTGATTCTAGTGTCATCAGCCATTTTTTTTTAATTGTGATTTACTAGAGATCAATGTGATTTCGTATTAGACTCGGATACGAGTAAGGAAAAGTGTAGAGTACACACCCGTTTGAGCTAATACGTTTTCGACCACGATAAATAAAGAAGCATGGGTCAAGGGGGCAGCGCCCCCTTACGGGGTCAAGACGATATGACTGTTGGTTTACCAAATATACTACCAGTTTTTCCTCCAAAACTCAAAGGATACAATGATCGGCTAAAAAAATATGACTGTTGAAAACTAACTGCCATTAACCGCCCTAATCTGTTTAAAAACTGAGTTTGATCTCATTTGCAACATACGAAAAACACAAAACAATTCTCAAGTTTAGATCTGTCTTTTTTGCTTAGAAACAGATTGTTTGGCTGTCTTATCCCAATAGAGATTTCGTGAACCCAGGCATTTAAGGTCGAAATACTTTATTTGAAAAGTGGATCAATACACGATTCAGTCAAATATCTAGGATTATCATCAAAACCGAACCCCAATTTCTAACAACTCACACACGTACACACTAACGCACGCTTTGTGAAGCTGTCGGAAGTCTATTTACCGTCAAACCGAAAGCTCCGGTCGAAATGTGTACCTTAATTCGCGCGGCATGCGGCAGAGACGGCCGAAGTCATTTGATTGATGCTAAGGCCATCTCCAACAGTTTGCTTCAAATTTTACACCAAAACACCAAAATTTTGGAATTTCAGCACCAAATATCTTACACCATCTCCAATATCTTCAGTGGCTTACTTCAAATTTTGCACTAAATAAAATTTTTTACAGTATATATGCTTATTATTTCATTTAATTAAAATGTTTTTCATTAATCATATTTAATATTATTCAAATTACATTATATTAAATGGTATGCTATAAAAATTAAATAAGACAATTAATAACTATAAATAAATAAATTTAACGTAAAAATTTATTAGAAGGAACATTAAAATAGATAATTAAAATAAAATGCTTCAAAGTACAATTTCAACGGAAAATTAAGTTAAACATTTATCTTTAATATTTCAACATATTGATAAAATTTTGTAATTTGGGTTTAAAAAATTAATGGTACAAATAACTTATAATTAACAATACAATTAAAAACAAATTGAATAGTTTTAAAATGGTTACTCATTTTATGTAAAATATAATTACTCTACAATTAGGAAATCAATTAAGAGATACTCTACCACTAGGAAACAAATAAATCTATAGATGCTGCACACATAAGGTTTTCTAATTACAATATTGTTACCAAATCGTTTACAGAAATTTCAATTTTTTTTTTTTTAAAGATAGAGATAGCGCAGGATTTACCTGTGCCAAATTTGACGCATGAATAGATAAGCACCAAAATAGCGCAAGGTTTGACGCCTTTGTTGGAGATCCTTTTATGCGCTAAATTGGCGATGGCGCAAGATTTGACACGGTGTTGGAGATGGTCTTAGATCATACCCGTTTGGGTGGAAGGGGTGAATTGAGATTAAATGCTTGCTTTTTTTTTAAATGAACATATATGATCGTGGAAATGGACAATGCTCCTTTGTATTGTTAGAGATATTATCTTACATTGGGAATCGACAAACCTTGCATATAATATATAAAGATTATGGGCTACTCCCCTTAATACCAATTGGTTTTAAGGTGGAATCTCAGACTTTAAGATGTATCACCCGTTCAGTTTAACCAATCAGTGCACTACCACATAGATGCATTGGGATTCGTAGCTTTATGCTTTTCAAAATCAGCAGCCAGAAAAGGGGTTTTCTTTCTAATATTAGCTCCAGATTACTCCCTCCGTCCCATTCGAAGGGGGACAAATTTCCTTTTCGGGAGTCCCATTTGAAGGGGCACAACTGATGATGTCCAAATGCACAACCCGGCTCGCCCTACCCGACAACAAAGGGCCAAACGGGCTTTACCCGCCCGTCCGTGAGAGTAAACCAAGCAAAGCCCGCCCGCCCTGGCTGCTTGAGGTGGTGAGGCCCGCCCGTATAGCCCGGATCCAAGGATCCACGGGCCAAACGGATTTTATCCTTTTTTTTTAATCTAAAAAATCCTTGAAATTATTTTAAAAAAATACTAAATTCTTTAGAATTAAACAAAGAATTTTATATATATATAAAAAAACAACTTAGTCCTAATAATGTTAATTATATTTTCTAAGAGGTAATATTATAAACTTTTATTAACTTAAAAGTAAATAAAAGTTTAAAATTATAAATTTTTATTTAATATGAATTTTTATTTACTTAAGTAAATAAAAGTTTATAATTATACATATTAGAAAATATAATTAACATTATTGAAACTAAGTTGTTTTTTTAATGTACATTTTTTTTAATAAATGAAGTATACCTCTTAGAAAATAATTTAGTAAAAATAATGTACATTTTTCAAAAAAAAAAGGGTCAAACGGATTTTGGGTCAAACGGGCTTCAAAGCCTGCGGGCTAAGCCCGGCCCGTCAACAATTTTCAAAACCAAGCCTGTACCGTCTTACTCACGGGCTGGGCTACGGGTGGCGGGCTACGGGCTAAACGGGCTGCGGGCCAAAAAATTGTCCACGGGCTAAGGCGGTAAGGCCCATTTTGGCCATCATCAGGCACAACCCAAAAATGAAAAGTTTTTTATTGCTTCTTTATTTGTGAAACCCACTTATCATACTCACAATAAATATTCACTAACTATTCCTTACCCCACTTTGTCTTTCCTACATCACTTTTCATACTCACAACATTCATTCCACTATACATTCCACTATACACTTTTTCTCTTTTCTACATCACTTTTCTGAATTTTCGTCAAGGCAAAAACTTTGCCCCTTCGGACTGGCGGGATGGAGGGAGTATTTTCTTTGAGAGGATATCTTAAAATATCTTTCCAAATCTCCAATGTGGTGGTGTCTACTGTGACCTAAACTAAAGTCTTCCACTAGTAATAAGATGCCCTTCTTTAGAGTTTCTTGTACAAGCTGTTGGATTACAACACCATTATAAAAGAGATGGTGGAACACTCTGATGCATGCTTTTCTATATTTAGACTCAGCCCTAAATAAATACTTTCTCATATACACGTATACGTCAAATGTATGTATATAACGTATTTATGGCGGCTCAAGCCGCCGTATATAACAAATATATACGGCGGTTGTGTATACCGCCGTATATATTATTTATATACGACGGACGTGTATCATCCGCCGTATATAATTAATATATAAGGCGGATGCGTATCACCCGCCGTAAATGAGTGCCGTAAATAACCAACTTTCTTGTAGTAGTGTCCCCCTTTTTTGATTGTTAGCGTAGTTAAAACTAACCTAAATTATTGCTCAAAGTTGAACCCGTTACAACAATTGTGTTTTATAGTGATTTGCATTTGTTATCTATGCAAAATATGTAATGCATGCTTTGATCCGAAAGGGGAAAAAAAGAGAAGATATCTAACTCTTTCAGTCCTATTCCTACATGGGTCCTTTATCATGGATTCTTTAGTATTGTCATTCGTTCTGTTAGTTACTCCCTCCGTCCCAAATGAATGTCCAAATTTTGGCAATTCCTCCCACAGGCTCTTTTTCCTAGTTAAATAATAAACGATAAATTTGACTGTGGTACCTCAGATGTCTGCAAACCTGAAAATTAGTTGATTAGAACCAAAAAGTTGTTTTGGGGGGGGGGGGGTGTTCTGTATTCTAGAGAGCTTTGGGGTCGATTTGCTCAAGGAAGAGGATTTGCAGCTCAAAACTATCCCAAGCATTTTCAGTGCATGTATTATTAAGTGTCAGTGTTAGTGTAAAAAAGTGTCCGTGTTAGTGTAACAAAGTGCCAGTGTAAAGAGTGTTATTGCATGTATTATTAAGTGCCAGTGTAGGCCGTAGGGTAAAAAAGTGTTTAGTATAAAAAAGAGTCAGTGTGTGAAGAGTGCCGTTGAATGTATTATTAAGTGTCAATGTAAAAATGATATTTCCTTAAGCTTATAAAAAAACGCGTTTTTTATAAGAACAACTCGAAATTAAAAGTGAAAAACATTATATAAATTTGAATAATGTTAAGGCATCTTACACCAGAATACAACAATGCCATACACCTCAGAAACCTAATATGACTATCTAACATATTATATACTCTATAAACTTTAAGAAGGAAAAAAACAAAATACAAATGGGGGTGGGGGAAAAAGGAAACTATAACAATTATTAATGCTCTCCAACAACAACATCAGTCCAAAAAACAAATTAAAAAAAATTAACAGAAGCTCACATGTATGCCCATAAAGCTGCTTCAACCTTATCATCATCAGAATTACCTACCCCATTGGGTCCCGCCCCCTGGCTCATAAACGAGCCCCGGCTCAGGGGCTCGTTATAAACGAGCCAGAAAGATAGATTAAGTTGAGGTGTGCATAAACAAACTCGAACCAGAAAACTGTAGAAACCAGAATGATGCAACCAAAACTAGAGGCACCATGAAAGGAGTAAGAGAGTGAGAGGAAGAAACAGGGAGAGAATTACTACCAAAAGGTGAGAAGGCCATGGTGGGGCCTTCAGCTGCCATGTCATCTGGATTTGGTGGGCTTGGGCTTGATGGAATGATGGGGAGGGTGGACTCAGTAGGAGAAAGACCATTAGAAGCTGGACCTGGTGAAGGGAGGAGAGGGGAAATGTCTGGAGATAAAGCTGGAGAAGGAGAAGAGAAGGGAGATGGAGAAAGTGTTGGGAGCAGTGCAGGTGCTGCTGAAATAGTTGAAGTTGGCATTTGAGCTAAAGATAGTTGTGAAGATAATAAGCAAAGGGTCATGAAAAAGGTTGTGATTAAAGCCATTAAATGATGAAGAAATCAATGTCCTTTTGAGAACTGTGTTTGTGTGTGTGTGTGAGAGAGAGAGAGAGAAGAGAGAGAGAGAGAGAGAGGGGAATGTTATGCATTTGAGGAGTTGGAATGATTGAGGAATTAAAAGGGGAGGCTTGTGCGGGGGAAGTTATGGTGGGGACAAAAATGGAGGGTGGACATGGGCGGATTCATTCAGGATTTTGGAATCGCGTGGGCTTGATATTTAAAAAATATTGTAAACAAAAATAACAGTGAAAAATAACTTCATATATAAAAAGAAAAGTTATATATAATCGGTGACTTAGGTAAAAAAAAAAACTCAAAATTTCGGAGTGCGCTGAAATTTCCGAGCTCACGCACAGTGCTGTATCCGCCCATGAGGATGGATCTTCGCTGATAAAATAGCAAGGCAATATATAAGCATGTTATTTTGTATGCACTGTCAACAGTATTATAATTTGCTTTAGAACTTGTTCACACTTCACATGAAAGGGAAATTATAGGTTTTCATTAAAAACATAATGTAACACTTGCATATTTGAGATCACCAAAATTTGGATACCCACAACATTTATTGAAAGATGAAATGTTGGGAGAATCAATCAAATAATACGAAAGAAATAACACGAGATTTGTTAATCTAGTTCGTCATATAACTGTATCTGGGGACACTATATAGAAAAACACACATCACAAAGATGACAATGGGTGGTCGAGTACCCCTCCGGGCGGCTCTCCTAGGCTCGAGTACTTTGGCTCCAACTCAAACTCCTCAATGGCGTATACTTTCACCCAGCAATGTTCCTCGTTGGTTTAGATTGTCCGATATAAACCACCGGTAGTATTCGCAATTGCTATATTGGGTGTTGACTAATCCTATTACTCTATTAGGGGCCGTTTTGTTAGGAGGCTTAAGACGGGATAACATTCATCAGGATTAATAAGGTTTATAAAGAGGACGTTTGGTTGTAATTAGGCATTCGGATAATTAAACCTATTTATTGGAATTAGGTCTTAATCCTCTTACTAATTATACTGATCTCAGGAAAATATTATTAATCCCTTCCATAATAATACTGCTAATTTTTATCCGGCAACCAAACGAGCCATTGAGGTTTGGTATAATTACAACTGCTGCAAAACTCTCTCTTCCAAGTTTTAAGCTCGAGATGTTAAATTAAGCTAGAGAATTTCCTTACCACTTGATTTATGCATTTAATTTGGTGGGGTTAAAAAACAACATAATATATGACAATTTACAGCTTGCATATTGTTAGGCTAACTAAGAGACAAAAGTGATATTTTGAAATTGTGTCCAAAAGCAAAAACACATGGGGTGGTGAAAATGGTGTTGTCTTTTTCCATGTCCCACTTTTTTTTTAACTACTTCGTAACATTATTAGAGATATTATCCCATATTGAGAATTGATAAATTTTACCTATAATATATAAATATAAAGATTCTGAGCCATTCTCCTTAACATCAATTGGTTTTAAAGTGGAACCTCGCACTTTCCTACCGCATCGTAATGGTCAATTACACGCGCAGCCCAATGTACCCACGATGTTACTCCGCAAGGGTGACGTAATACAAAGAATCGGCCCACAAAATTGCACATTCGCCCACCCGCTTTTATCGAATTATTATTTAACTCTTAGAAAAAAGCTATAAAATGCAGCTTTCAAGCATTATAGAGAAAGAAAGAAAGAAAAAGTCCTTGTCAAAAAATCAAAATTGATTGCCATTTTTCTTCATGTTACAAGAATATTGTGCCTTCAATTTCGTGGCTAATTATGAAATTAATTGTACATTATTTTTCGAGGTGGATATATAAATGATACAGTACAGTACAGTACAACAATACATGCTAACTAATGCCGACTTCAGCTTCTTCTACAGACAGCATTTCTGCAGGCTGCATCCTCTCCCAAAAATAAATAATCTACAAAAATATTCATAATTTCTGATAAATATCAAACCACATCTCGTTGTACGGATGAAAGGGCCGGTCGGAGAACATTATACACTGACAAATTTCTGTAACTTGCAAGCAGCGATCGGCCTACAATCACGCATCTTCAAGATGGCTGCAGAGTGAATACTAATTGAATGTTTTAATAATTCAATCATTTTACACCCAATGAAGGCCTTCAATTCCAATCTCTTCATTGGAAACCGGACTGTCACCGAAAGTGAAATCATTTTCGGGTTTATCGTCTCCTAACGGGTCCACATATTTCTTCAAAAGATTGGCAGATCTTTCGGATGGAATCCCATAATCTTTGAGAAGTTCAGGTAAGGCGTTGGCTGATGCCTTCCTATCTAAAACTGCTAGGTAATTGTCCTCGAATTCAAAAACTAGAAATCTGTCCTTGCATGCTGAGGGAAGACACAACTGTGAGGAACGGAGTGATTTTGCTTTGAAAGAAGGAAATTATAAGACTGAGGGGCAAACTCTATTTTTATCCATCGTACTTTCAAGAGTGTTTCACGTAAACCATTTTAATTTCTTTTTTTCGATTCAAAAATACCATTATAGTTTGGAATATTCCATTCCAACCCCAAATCCATGGAATTTTTTCTCAAAATGACACTGTTTCAAAAAGTATTTCCCAAAATGTCACACTTTTAAAAGTATTGACCAGAATAGCCTAGTTTTTAGAATTCGCGGTTGGCAACTGCGTTTTCATTAATGAATTCGCAGTTGGCAACCGCGGGTTTATAATTTTTCTAATTTTTTATTTTTTTTAAAACGCGGTTGGCAACTGCGAATTCAACTTTGAAAACGCAGTTGTCAACCGCGAATTCTAAAAACTAGGCTATTCTGGTCAATACTTTTAAAAGTGTGACATTTTGGGAAATACTTTTTGAAACAGTGTCATTTTGGGAAAAAGTTCCAAATCCATGCCTCAGTCCTCATTTTTGGGGTCTAAAGGACACATTTAACAAAGTACAGCAGTAGTTTTGAACAAAAAAAAGTACAATGGTAAAAGAACTCTTGAAAGTATATTTGATGAAAACAGAATTTTGCTTGAGATGAGAAATAGGACTTACAGTCAACTAGATGAGCAAGATGATGAATGTTCTTTATACGAACCCCATTCAATTTAAGAACCTGCAATCAATTTTTTGTTTTATTTTATAATTTTTCGTTGATGAGTAGAATCAGTGAAATCTTCGTAAAACTTAAAATGGGAAAAAGGGTACTTGCCTGTTCGTTGGTCAAACCCTCGTACCCAATGTTGACTTCATTTGCCAAGACCTACAACCAGAATAAATTATCAGGAAATAACAAAAATAAAAGCTTTAGGGCAATTGTTTTTGCAGATAATTCAAAATAGGACCACGGAAAGCCTACCTGTGATACGATCACAATCTGTTCTCCTTCGAACCTCGGTAAAGAGTAACGTGCCTTCGCCAATAGTCTCAACTATTCATAAGAGACACAAGTGATCAGCTTCAGAAACGATCAAGGCAACCACAAAGTTTCTGGCTGGCCAAATAGTGATTACCCACTCTAAAGTATCCACCCAACCCCACTTTGCACCCCGGTTTGAAAAGTCGTTTTGTTTGGTACTTTAATTTCCAAATCGTCCCACTTTACCCCTTGGCACTTTCCAAATCGTCTCACTTTACCCCCTGGTCAAGTGCATGTAGGGGACAATTTGAAAATTAAAGTGCCAAACAAACAGACTTTTCAAAATGGGGTGCAAAGTGGGATTGGGTGGATGCTTTGGGGGGTAAACACTATTTGGCCTTTCTAGCTGGTTAAAGATTTGAAAATATTTAAATCACTAATTTCACTTACCCCTATATTATCTTCGTGTTCCTCACTGTCAAGAAGGGAATATGTATACAATTATGTATTAATAAAAATTAAATTAGAAAAGATAAATTTATGTTCAAAACTAAGAGAGTTTATGATAAATTATTTTAATCCTTTAAAACAATTTAATCTTCAAAAGTGGATTGGGTGCAATGGAGGGAGTATCAGATGAATTATTTGTAAATTTAGTCCAAAACAAATGTAGCTTGCGTACTCTATTAGTGGTTCTGAAAGTATCGTAAATACCAAGCCAGCTACTACTAAGTACGAAGGCTCGCGTTCTTCAATATAATCTGGCACCTGCATGTAGGCACAAAACATACAGATAACCGCTGAAAATATCATATAGCCAAACAAATAGAAATATTCACATCATCAAGGGCCATGATTATACTCCATACCAATTTTACACGCGGTCTCACCACCACTTTAATTTTCATAGATTCCCCTGCCCTGATTATGCCTAGCTCTGCTTCATCACCTGAGAATCTGAGCCAAAAAATAAAATAAAAACAATATACTCCGAGTGGGAAATACTGATTTCTACTCAACTACATGTTCACATGCACACACACACAAATTAGTACTATTTATATATTTATTTATCTATTCTCAAGAACACCACAAAACACTTCAGGAGTGAACAAGTAGCGTGCGTTGTCTACAGCAATGTAACCCCAAGACAGCGTGTGAGTGTGTGAGTGTGTGCGTGAAATTTAAAAAGTAATGTATCATCTAGGCCAAAGCCTTCAAGGAGAGAGCTGAGAAGTATATGAAGAACTGATCAAGTGCAACGTAAACGCTTTCCTAGTGCACAAGAAAAAACTTCACTCGGAATTTAGTAACAATACTTTTGACTTAATAGGTGGCGAAATGCAATTCTTTCAGTTGATCGGAACGGAACTGTCCCTTCAGACCCTATCTCAATACCATCAAAGCTCACAATTACGTCTCCCTGAAAAAGAAAGAAAATCCATCAGTATTACCACACTGTTGATCTCATTCAACATATAGCTATATGCACCACGAGTAGAGGAGCAGAGTGCCCTGAACTGTGTTTCATTAACTCCAAGGAACAATTTGGTGTTCACAGCAAACCTTTTTATAATAATGTCAGCCCTCCCATAGCATTCAGATTCTACCTATTGTTTAACAGCACGCGACAGGACAGAAACTATGAAAATTACTCCCTCCATCCCCATAATGATGTTCCCACTTTTTTTGTTGTTAATTTGAATGAACTTCGAGCAATAATTTTAGGTTCATTTAATTATCCTACTGAAAATCAAAAAAGAAATTATTGATAGTATTTATAATGGGGTATCAATAACAAGTTTTATATTCTCATTGGGATAAATAAATAAACCTAAAATTATTTCTCAAAGTTCATTCAAATTGATAATAAAAAAAGTGGGAACATCATTCTGGGACGGAGGGAGTATTAGAATGGCAGTTTACCTCCTTGAGGATATTATATGCTCCAGAAGTGGGCTCAACTCTTCGGACAAGTACACCCTGCACAAATAGATATTTTGAAGGACTTCAGAGTTAGAACTCCAAAACAATTCATATTCTCCGAACATGATAAGCAGCAAAAGTGCAAAACAAAACATTCACCAGTTTAAGCCAGACACGCTGTATAGCTGAAATACCTGACGATATGATATTAAAAACAAGTATACTCTGCCATGTGCATCAGTATAGTTACGTTTAATACCATTTTTACATTGAAACGTACTAAAACGTACAAGCATGTCATATTCAAACGTCTCCAGACTGATGCACTTAAGCTTCAGCTTATCCAATAGGCTTAAACTTTATTTCATTCCCTTAAGGTGCATCTACTAGCAAAATAGAAAACTAGATTTGGTACTCAACTCTAACAAAAGAAAATAAGTGGTAATTAACTTTGCTCGTTCAAATAGATTCACTCTGTCTTTAGAACCTACAAGCTAGGAAATTGCTTGCTTCTAACAAGTTAATTCTCCACCACACCCCTGAGAGTGCATAACTTTATAAGAAGAGCTGCAATCTTCACTAGCAAGGTAGACATAAATGAAAAGCCACGACTGGACTTATTACTGCAAATATTATTTGCCAGTCCAAGACACAGATGTTAAATTTCAACAACCTATCTCCCTTTACCTAACTGGGCCACTGAGATGGTTCAAATTTTCATCCCTTTGTCTCCCCATTACATTAAAACCTGTGTAAGACGTTAATACTTCACTACCCGGTCAAACACTATCACCCTCTCTACCACCCCCCCCCTACCAGGCAGAACGTGAAAATGAAAAGTTTTGCTTTTGTTTGTACAACATGCATATTGCATGATCCACCATTCCAATCAAAGAGTCCATGCTTGAACAGTCTAATTTTTGAGGACACATTAGAATACTTAGTGATGGTCATTATAACAAAGATGCTTGAACATATATCCAAGATATTTACAGTAATGTGGAGGATAAGTTCAAGGGGCATGAAAATTGTAGAGACACATTTTTGAAGGTATACTCTTTTAAGTAAAATATCCAAAAATAGAAGACTATCTGATTGGATAGGAGGACTCCTACCAGAATTTCTAATTGCATTACGTAAGAATTCAGTGTGAGTCCAATAAATATTAACTCACAGATCAAAATTTCAGCAAACAGATGTCGAAGAACTAACCCAGCCATCCAATCTCAATATTTCTAGAACTGGTAGGCAAACTTCAATAAGAACTTATAGGCTCATTAGAGTCCCAAGCCAAATTAAGAGTTTTCTTCTAAGAGAATCAAGAAAACCTGTAATACAGTTATGTTTGACTGGATCCAGTCTGTTTGGCCCTCAAAATTTTCAACGAACAGAATTGAAATGAGTTTGTCAATTACTCATTGGAAGACTAAGCGGAGCAAGGCATGCTCAAGCTTTCTCGATGAACTGGCAGAAGGAACTTCAACAAGAACCTTTATGCTCGTTACAGTCCAGAGCCAAACTCAAGTTCTGTTCTATAAGAACTGAAAAGCACAAACACCCTAATGTTTGAATGGATCTGGCACGTTTACAGACCTACTTTATATGTTAAGTGCAGCAAAAAGTGAGAGACAAACCTCATTGGATCGCACTTTTAAGCAAGCACGTAGAGTTGGATTTTCCAATCTTTGCAACAATATTCCGAGGCTAGGAAATCCTGAAATTAAAATATGTATTAATTACTTCAGATAACGATGTCAAAGCAACAAATCATGAACTTTCACAATATTTGAATATATTGATGACTCTTAACCTGGTTAGCAGAAAAATATTTGTGATCTATTACAGTTGGACGCTACTTCTCCTGGCATCAATGCCTCATATGACATAAGAAAAATCTCCAATAAAAAGAGAGCATTAAAATTAAGAATGCTGCAGGAACAGTGAGCTAATCTGAAGTACATTGAAAACTTCACAAGGAAAAATCCAGGAATTTTTATTCCATCAAACTGCTAATCCAGCAGGTTTTGTGCATGGGTGTGGCTAGTAGGTGTCTCTGTGTGAACGAATGAGAGAAACCAGATATCAAGACTCAAGAGTGCTTAACAAGTGCTACAATGACAAGATAATAAGCATGCATTGTTTTATGGAAAATTTATCGCTTCTCCAGAAAATAAATATGCATTCACCTAAGGTTTGATTAGAAAAGCATTTCTTGCTCCACCACAACTAATAAAGGGAGAAAATGAGAAGACTACCCCGCACGGGGATTTTTTTTTTTTTTTACTATTGCTCCCACTGTTCCAACCCTGGAGTCCAACTTCCATTTTCAAAAGCCAACAAGTTCCATTTTCAAACGCCAACATGGCACTAATCAAATCCAACTTTAAAATCCTAAACCCTAAACCCCAAAGTCCAACTTCAATTTTCAAAAGTCAACAAGTTCCATTTTCAAACGTCAACATGGTACAAAATTAAATCCAACTATAAAATCCCTGTTAGGATCCATTTAAAATTACATTCAGAATGGGGAAAGGACTACCATAAACTGGCTAGAATTTTACCGAAAACTAAACAAGGGATCATGGTAAAAGTAGCACGTAGAGAATAACTTTTTACAAGGCCTTGGTATAAGGAACGACAAAGCTACCATTGTTAATTACAATATTAGGAGAACGCAAATCAAATAACCCGCTGAACAACCATTGGGCACTTTGTTACATTGGTTTTGGAGATAATGGAGAGGAGTGTAATTTTATAAAGCAACAGTGGAAAAACATTAAATTGAGCCAAACCTCGGGAGAGGAAAATGTGATTTGCCCAAAATATTTTCTAAGGACCAAACTACTAGAATGCATTGAGTAAACTGTGAAATACAAGTAAATGTTCTAGGACACCTTAAATAAGGTGCTCGAAACCTTAATTAATTTCTGATTCATAAATAATTTAACCAAGATGGTCGGTTAGAAAGTCATAATTACATCCTCACCTGTGTACTTCCCGTTTTTCTTGTAGTCATCCAGAAAATGAGAAACAACTGTCGTTGGAATCACATATCCAATATTTTCAGCCTCGTCAGATCTCATAACCTAAAAGAAGTTTCTAGTGAGAAAAGGCTAAGCAAGGAAGAAAGAAAGTACTGTCATAATTATGAGACTGCAAATTCATACAAAGAAAGCTATACAGAGGGGGCGTTTGGTTCGGTGGAAAAAAAGTGAAGGAATGGAATTGTCAATGGAATTGAATTCCTTAAGGAATTGGAATGGAAAAAAACTGGTCAACCCCCTCCGTTTGGTTGACACGGAATGGAATGGAATTGTCATTCAATTCCTTGGCAAATCATGTTTGGTTTGAAAATATAAATTATAGGAATGGAATGAAATGAAAGCATATAAAATGACCAATTTACCCTTTTAAAAAAAAAAAAAATTGGGAGGGGGGTGGGGGGGCTAGGTAGGGGGTATGCAAAATGAGTAAAAAAATTTTTTTTTCGTGGGGTGGGGGGGTGGTGGGGTGGGGGGGGTTGGGGGAGGGTAGGCAGAAAAGAAAATAAAAAAAAAATTGTGGGGGTGGGGGGGGGGGGGGGGTAGGCAGAAAAAAAAATAAAAAAAAAATTTGTGGGGGTGGGGGGGTGGGGGGTGGGGGGGGGAGGGTAGGCAGAAAAAAAAATTCGTTGGGAGGGGGGGTGGGGCGTAGGGGCTGGGTAGGGTTTGGGGGTATTTTGGTCAAAAAAAATTTTTTTTTTCCATTGCCAAAGGAATTGAACTTTCCATCAATTTTGTGAAGGAAAGTTGAATTCCTTCATTTGAAGGAATTCAACTTTCCTTCGGAATTTTTTTTTAAAAAAGATTGAACCAAACAGAGGAAAGGAATGGAAAAGAGGGAGTTTTCCATTCCTTTCCCCTACTTTCCTTCCAACCAAACGCCCCCTAAGTTCATTTGACATTGATGTTCAAAAAACCAATAGAAATGACAATTGCTACGGGAAAAAGAATGACTGGAAGTAGTCAACTTCATTGGTGTTCCACATCAGATACAGCGATCCAATGTATTTCACAATGCGCACTAAGTAAATGGTAATATTCTGATTTGACAATGAAGTACCTGAAATGCCACGCCTATGCATTCCCCTTGATCATTGAATGCAGGACCACCACTATTACCTATAATCTAACTAGAGTAAGCAGTGGCTACAACAAATGAAAGAGAATACGATATGGTAAAAGTGGTAGCTTAACAAAGCAACTTTTAGTGTTAGATAAAGTATAACTAAATTTCCCTAAGCAGGATTGGACATAAAATAATTCATTAGCATGAAGTTACCAGGATTTAATGCTGCATCTGTCTGAATGGCCAATAGCTCAGCAAACCTATATGAGGTAACCTGCAGATCAATAGAGCTAATAAGAACTTTAATATGGATGTATACTCTCCAGAATCCAGAAAGAAGAAAAGATAAAGTGACAACGTGATCACGGATTTTTCTTCGACTTTTTTTTTCAGTGATAAGTGATACATCCACTTGGTGGGCAGATGTGAGCGTGTTCCTTTTTTCATTACAGAAATA
Organism: Adenophora triphylla var. japonica; assembly: GCA_022495995.1. Taxonomy (NCBI): domain Eukaryota; kingdom Viridiplantae; phylum Streptophyta; class Magnoliopsida; order Asterales; family Campanulaceae; genus Adenophora; species Adenophora triphylla. The sequence goes on along the minus strand of JAFEMH010005866.1, from coordinate 71,838 downwards.
ATGTATAATGTGATAGAAGGCAACTGCCCATTCATCAGTAAAGGTCTAGTCATCAGAAGTTACACGACTTCTCATCTTCAGTAGATAGAACAAACCTCTATTCGCGACACAACGCCTTTAGTCACTGAAATGGTGTCTCCTCCAAGTGGATACCCTACAACGGTTACTTCGTCCTGTCGGGCAAGAAGCAGAAAACTAGTTAGGAAGTTTCCTTTCCAGATAAAATGTTCAATAGACAGCATAGCATGCAAAATTAATGGAGCACAAAGAACATTTTTATGCGTATGTTGTCAACTGAAGACTTGAAACCGTGAATTTCCTTCTTCTCTGGCTACTACCATAGCAATATCTTCTCTAACCCTTTCTTCAAATCATAGAATCTAGTAATCCCATGCTTTCTAGTGATTGGTTACTACTATACAAATTTAGATTTGTGTTTTCAGCATGTCACAATGATTAGGTTTTATATCTGAATTCTTCCAAAGTGGTGGAAGCACTTTCCAGTTTTCACCATAAATGGCAGCATGTATAGTACGAGTAACGACCAAGTACATGCACAATTTAAGGGTTTGTATTCTCAAGAGATTCGGAAAAAGATTTGAGCAGGTTACGGTGCGACCTAATGCAACCCATCCTCTGTATTTGGCCCATTTTTGGTAGACAGATAACAATTACAAATATGAAAGCCAAAAGTCTATGCATAGTGAACAAAAGCAACATGCAACTCAGCTTAGCCTTAGTCCCAATCACTTTGGGGCTGACTACATTAATCCTTTTCTGCCATTCAATCCGGTCAAAAATAAGGTCATTCTACAGGCGTCAGTCATTCATATATTTCTTTACTACTGAAAACAAAACAACATAGAGGCCATCAAAGTTATTATATATGAAGTAAAATAATCATAACATTTTACAGAAAAGAACTACTATTGAAGTACTTGAGGAAGCTGTTAACAAGTGCCCCAAGGTTAGGGCACTTGTTAACAAATCATTTCTAGAAACAAAATAATAACAGGTTGGGAATATCACCAATGTATTGGGAACACTTTCTTAGGTATAGATGGGTTTTCTCAATATAAATCTCTTTGAAAACATTTCCTCAATTTCATCATTATTAATGTGAGAAGATTGGGGATATTGAGGGAAGACAACCTGCAGAGAAGGCAATTGTCCAAGCTTAAGTGGCCGAGTTCCTGTCCAGAATTCCTCACGTTCTACGGTAAGCAATGCTATGTCACAATCCATACCTAAAGCTAACACCTGTGAATTGGATCATGTAGAATAACATAAGCCATAACATTTATTAATAACCATACATGGTAACATCTCGACTACATGAAAAGCTTTGAACCATCATACAAGACAAGTTTGACAAATAAAAGCACCTATGTACACATACACGCATACAGATGTGGCATATGCAAGGAATTCTCAAGCAGTTGGACCTTGGACCAGATGTTCAACAAATATAAACAACCTAAGAGCATATTGCTGGTGGATGTCTAGCTAATTGATCTCAATATTATTATAAGAACTAACTATATAAAAATGAATAAATGCAAACACCATAAACAAATTAATATAAAAGTGGAGAACAAAATTAATTGCCTCAAACGTGAGAATATGCTCGGCTGTGTAAGTGTGCCTGTATCCCAGTGAAGAAAGATAGCACTGCTTTCAAAATGGTTTGTAACGTATTATTGTAAAGTTCCTCAATCTCAGTAACTGAGACATAAATCAAAACTATCATTTTTGGCTATTCAATATATTTCTGCAATATATTATTGGTTCCTGTGCACCACATCTCTGTTTTAAATTTATCCCATCTATCCAGGCTTCCAGATCAGCAATTTTACAACTTAGAGGCTTTACGTGCTTGGATAATAAAGATGAGTTTACGGTGTCCCTATGAATTCATCAAAGATCATCCAAAGTAGTACACCCTATGTGTCAAAGTAAGTATAGACTATTCTTTTGTTGGTCATTCCAAGAAAAAGTGTCTGATTTTACTACTGTCCCTTTTAGATGGTTACATTTACCATTTTAACCCTGAATGATCACTTATTTAATTAATGTGCCTGCTCTCATATATAATCTTGGGAAGTCTAAGTTATTTAGCATTCATAATATAATATAGTCAATTCACTCTTCTTTACATTGACGATTCCATATGATGATTCATATTAGCCATCCCCAAATCATTGACGATTCCATATGATGATTCATGTTAGTAAATCCCCAAATCGGTTTGGGACTAAGGTTTTGTTGTTGTAGAGTCAATTAACTTTTCTTAATACATGTGTCGGTCAGTCAAAACTCTTATTTTGAAATATAATGATCATAGTATTTACGCAAAACCAGGAAATCACAGTATCTTAGTTGTACATAGTAATACCTTGGCTACATACTTGGTATCATCTCCCCTTCTCTTGACTTTGACCTGCAAACAAAGGTGATGGATTATACACCGAGTAAATGAACATCTGGCAAGCACATCGTTTCAGAAATTATTACAAAAATATATGGCAAAATCTTAGCCATAGTATATGTTGGTTTAAACCAAACTAGCCAAGGAAAAGGCATGCCTTCCTCATACATGTTGAGGGAAGTATGCCAAGAGTTCTTGGTGGTATATAGAGATTAATTAGAATATAAAGTAATTCCTGTTCATGCTTTATTTTCCTGGAAAACAAAATCATGAAAATCCTACTTATTGACTGATGAATAGGAAGTAGAACAAGAAATGTAATTTCCTTTATAAAGTCTTGACTATTGAGAATGAGCAAAACTAAACATCTGATCTAATAAACTGATGGTGCACGTTATATGGTAGGCTTCATGTTCAGATTAAAATCACACATGGCATAGCCAAGCCTGTATACATACGCTGGCACATATGAGTATCACCAGCATGAAAGAAAAACATGTGCACTAAACATGTATTTCAAAAATGCACAAGGATTATTTTTCTACACAGAAATGAAGCACACTTTAGCTGCAGTATTGTTGATCCACATTATTTCTACAACTTAAAGAAAAGAAACTATAAAAATAGGAATAATTTACATCATAAAGACAATACAGGTAAGCCCACTAATTAAGTATGAGGATGTTAGCCATGTTTGTAAGAAAATAAGAGAAAAGCGAAAGGTACAGATAAGTTCTCCAACTAGAAAAGTGTGTAAATTGCTTGATCCATGATATACATTCCACAAGTTAAAAGATAAATATACCAGAGCCCCTTATGTCTCGGAAGCAGCGAAAAGAAAAAAAAATGGTTTGTGCTTTGATGTTAGAGAAAATTACTTAACAAAGAGTAAAAAAAAATCTATTAGCAAGAACATGGATCTCAGTACAAGTGACCAATTCACTCTCTTTATTTGTAGCTTTATATGATAGATAGTTCAATTAGATTTGAATTACTTCTACAAGTTAGTAATTAAGGATATTATGACGTAGAGAAACATTTCTTAGTGATCTTGAGCTTTTCATCTACTAAAGATTCAGTTGCAACTCAAGCTCTAAACCTTTGCAGCCACATTTACCAACCATTTAGTCTTTCTCAAAAACTGTGTATAAGACACTCAACAACAACAACAACAACAACAACAAAGCCTTAGTCCCAAAATAATTTGGGGTCGGCTAACATGAATCCTCATATGTTATCGTGAAAAAAATAAATAAAAAAATTAAATTAAATTAAATTAAAAAAATAAAAAATAATAAAAAATAAAAAAAATCAAAAATAAAAAAATAAAAAATAAAAAATAAAAAAAATCAAACCCCCACATGGATTTTTGCCCTCCACTCCGGCCTCTTCAACACCATACTTTCATCCACTCCAAGTAAATTCATATCATTTTCAATTACTCTAATCCAAGTTTGTTTGGGTCTTCCCCTACCCCTCGCCATTTTATCATTTCTCCACTGTTCCGGCCTCCTAACCGGTGCATCACTCGGTCTCCTTCTCACATGTCCAAACCACCGTAGACGATTTTCCCTCATTTTATCCTCAATGGGCGCAACTCCTACTTTACCTCTGATCACCTCATTCCCCAACCGATCCTTTCTTGACCGCACATCCATCGAAGCATACGCATCTCCGCCACATTCATCTTATGCACATGACACTGTTTCACGGCCCAACATTCGGTGCCGTAAAGCAATGCCGGTCTAATTGCCGTGCGGTGGAATTTTCCCTTTAATCTATTGGGCATGCCGCGATCACATAGAAACCCTGTAGCACTCTTCCACTTCAACCAACCTGCTTTAATCCTATGAGCCACATCTCCATCTAATTCTCCATCCTTTTGGATAATGGATCCAAGATAGCGAAAAAACTCAGAAGCTTGGATAATATTTCCATCAAATGTGACCGCCCCTACCTCCCTACTTCCAACTCTGCTAAACTTACACTCCAAATATTCAGTCTTGCTTCTGCTTAATCGAAAACCTCGAGATTCCAAAGTGTCTCCACAACTCCAATTTACTTTCAACACCCTCTCTTGTCTCATCAATCAGCACAATATCATCTCATGCAACGCATACACTTTGGTATATCATCTTGGGTGACCTCGTCAATTCATCCATTATCAAAGCAAAAAGAAATGGGCTAAGTGCGGAACCTTGATGCACTCCAATCTTTATAGGGAACTCTTCGGTCTTTCCAACACTAGTCTACGTACACAAGTACTAACTCCATTATACATGTCCTTGATAATATCAATATATTTCTTTGAAACACCCTTCTTTGCTAATGCCCACCAAAGTACCTCTCTTGGCACTTTATCATATGCCTTCTCCAAATCAATGAAAACCATATGCAAATCTTTCTTTTGATCCCGATATTTCTCCATGGTTTGTCTCATAAGATATATTGCCTCCATAGTCGATCTTCCTGGCATAAACCCAAATTGGTTATCCGAAATATCCACAATTTTTCTCAGCCTTTGTGCAATCACTCTTTCCCAAAGTTTCATAGTATGGCTCATTAGTTTGATCCCCGATAGTTGGCACAATCTTGGACATCACCTTTATTCTTATACAAAGGGATCAGAGTACTCTTCCGCCACTCCAATGGCATTGTGTTAACTCTCCATATCTTGTTAAATAGCGTTGTTAACCAATCTACTCCCCTCTCCCCGAAACATCTCCAAACCTCAATTGGTATACCATCCGGTCCAACGGCTTTCTTCAATCTCATCTTTTTCATTGCCATTTCCACTTCACTCTTTCGAATTCTCCGCATAAAATCTCGATTAACCATACTCGAAGAGATACTTAAATGCATACTTCCTCTGTCCCATAAAAAGTGAGACTTATTTCCCTTTTGGTCCATTCCATAACAAGTGAGACTACCCAAAATAATCAACTTCTATTAATTCTTTATTCAATGGGACCCACTTGGCATACTCACAACAACAATCCACCAAATATTCCCTACCCCACTTTCTCTCTCCTATTTTAATTTTCATGCTCACAATGCCTTCTCCGCAATTAATCTTATACTACTTTTTCTTAATCCCCACTCGTTCAATTATGGTCTCACTAGTTATGGGACGGAGGGAGTATTTGTCAAAGTGTTGGAGCACCAAACTCATTAAACATATAAGTTTAATTAACTATACATGCAGCAAAGGTAGCGGCCTTTAAGGGGTAGGGGAGGGTCACTGATGGAGCCACGTATATAACGAAGGGGTCAGCTGACCCCCTTTACCCTTAGATTTGGAGTATAGTCAATTTACTCCCTTGTAGTTTTAAAATATATTATGTTTTACTAAAATTATTAATTTATCAATTTTGATCCCCTTGTTATTAAAAAAATAATGGCACTATGTTAAGATATTGATCTCATTTTATGCCAAGTTTGGCCTCTACCTTGTATTTTTCTACCCTTATGATAGTTTTGACCCACTATACAAGAATTCTAGCTTACCACTAGAGAGGAGAGGGTGGTTGAGTTTGTGTGTTTGAATGGGTGGGGGTGGGGGGTTATCAGTTAGTTGGAGGTTGAAGATGAAGATAGGTCGAGCATTATTGAATAACTCCTTATCTTAATTTATTTCAATGCCAACAGAATTTCACAAATTAAAGTAACTAGAACATACCAAATAATGAAAGATAGATATTGGGAAAAAATCAAACAAAAAGCAAAGGAATTTTATTTGTACAGTAGAAACTCTATAAATTAATTTTTTAAGCACCCTTCAATCTCCCACTTTGCTTCATTGTTCAGTGTATATCAATTAAGTACCCAATTTATAAAGCCCTTCAATCTCCCACTCTATACGATGATAAGAAAAATTATAGATGAAATTCAATGTGATATTGATTTTAACAAAAAAACATAAGACAATTGAATCATTTTTCAAAAATCTTCATAAATTAATGTATTGAATATATATATAATGAATTATTAATTTATATTTCATATGGGGTCTACATAGATAATCAAAAATGTATTAATTTATAATTTTAGCGAATTATTAATTTAACACGTTGTCTCGGGACCGGCTAAAAATATTATTTAAGAGAGTTTATTAAATAATCGAGTATTAATTAATTGAGTTTCTTTTGTACATGAATTTAAATAGAATAATAAGGAAATGAATGTGATAGTCCATGATACAGTTTGATTCTGATTCCCCCTTGCTTAAAGTTATTATATGCGAGCTATAGACACACATATTAAAGCAACTAAAGGAATTATAGAAATGAGTTCACATGGAATGAAAAGGTTTCTTCATAAATGAATCCCAGTTTCCTGACTATTATGTATCAAACCTTGCTCTATAAGCTGTTTTGATTTGTAGCCCAAATAATCTTGTACCAGATATTTACTGCAATAATAGTAACTAGTGCTCTTGTCTAAAAGAAAAGAAGTAACCCCATCTCTGACTGTCCATAGAGTTATGGTCAGAGTTACCGTATATGCTAGTCATGAGGAATAAAATGACAAAAAATGTCCATAAAAGGGGAATGTGTATTGAACAAGACCATTTTTCATCCTTCTACACCCCTCATTGCGACAAAATTGAAAGCTCGGACACTAATATGTTAAACGGATACCATTAACCTAACTTGCAACTAGGAGACAAATCCTAGTAAAATATGCAACTCGCCCAAAATTTACTGTCCCAACCATGCTTAATCATAATTCTTTGGTCAAGAAATAGTAGCAAATCATTTTGTTACTTCCCTTGTATTACAGCCTAACTTAGAAAGCATGAAATTGTTCAGATAAGTGAAGCCATTATGTCAAATATGTGGTATTAAAATAGATATCGAACTGCTCAAGAAATTACCTGTGTGTTGTGCTCAACACAATGTGCATTTGTCAAAAGCATCCCATCACCAATCATGAATGCACTGCATCCACACACAGCACAAAAAAGGCCTCAGAAATACCTTTTTTCAAGGAACAACTATAGCCTATAATGAGAATAAGAAGCAACAAGAACACATTTTAGAGAAACTGGACCTCTAAGTTTCTCACAAACACTTGTATTATTTTAGCAATAGGTAAAAAGAAATCAAACATGCCTCCCAGTACTTGTACATTGCCTTTGCTTTTGCCAAGGAAGTGAATAATCAGGTTCATTGTGGGTACAGGAAACCTAAAAAATGAAATAACAAAAGGAAAGAAGGAATTATTAGCAACATGCCAAAAGTGAGTTTCCAAGAACTTAAAAGGGATTCAACATAGACTCTGCTGGGATATAATTTTCACATCATATAGAGACCAGCAATTGAATATATAAGATCCTAAGCCAAAACCAATTTTAAACTAATTGGGGTTGAGCTTAGTATGAATAGGCCATGAAAAGAGTGTTGAAATCAGCACCAATTGTTAGGCTCAATTGGCTGATTCTGGACGAAAATCAGCAATGGATCCATAATCAAAGAAGCTCAGCAATTATATTGAACCATTCGCTACAATCATTAATGATAGCATGAGCCCTTTAAACACGATTGTGGATCCAGCTCATTGACAGTTAACATGGGTTAACTCAAATCTTAAAATGAGACTCCTTATAAAAATGATACAAACAGATGCACATCTTTACCTTCACAACAGCATTAAGAAACGCAGCATCTTGAGTAACTGATTTAGCCTGGGAAAGGAAGTAGTATGAATTCAGATACAGAATATATTGCAATGATAACGGATTCCGAACACTGGATCCAAATGCAGATCAATTATGCATAAGGGCAGCCTGGTGCACAAGGCATCCCCGCATATTACCTGCTGATTCTTTGAATCAACCACAAACTCCTTTGCTCCTTTTGCGTCAACATCAACGACATCAAGGGATGCTGATCTTGATTGGCCGTTGTTACTTCTACCACGGCCATCCGCATCTATTTCGTGCCTTCCACCTTTTGATCTTCCTGAAAACTTCTGTGATTTATCTTCTTTCTGAAAGTTAAATTATGACCAGGATGGTTAGTTCCAATTTTTAAATAGAAAGATTGAGTTTGAAAAAAAAAAAAAAAAAAAAGAAGAAGAAGAAGAGATTGCTCAAAATTAACCTATGGAAATATATACTCCCTCCGTCCCATATTATGTTACCCATTTACTGTTCCACACGGAAAATAAGGAATAATGTTATTAAAGTAGGAGTTGTGAGTGGGTAGGAGAGAGAAAGTGGGGTAGAGAATAGTAAGTGGATAGTTGTTGTGAGTATGACAAGTGGGTCCCATGAATAAAGAAGTATTAAAAAGTTTCCTTTTTAGGAAAGTGTGACTTTTAAGTGGGACGCCCTAAATGGCAAAGTGGGTAAGGTTTTATGGGACGGAGGGAGTATATATATATATATATATATATATATATATATATATATATATATATATATATATAGAAAGAGAGAGAGAAAGAGAAAGAATTAAGGGGCTGTTCTTTAAAAAAACATTTAAACTCAATGTATTGTCTGTTTCTTATTCTTTTTTTTTCTGAACCGCAAGAATCTAGTTACCAAATTGGGTGCCGATTAATCTGGTTAGGTCAGGGTAGGACCACAAGGGCGGCAAAACTCTCCCTAACATGCAGAAAGTCATCTTGCATAGATATTATCTGGACATTAAGACAAGGTTAGTGGTCTTAAAGTCCAGATAGTGTCTATGCAATGACCTTCTACATGCATTTGTATTAGTCTGTAACCAATTGATTAAGTATTAGTTTCCCAAAGTAGGATTTTCTAGGAGGTACCAAGTGGGTACTTATAATGATCTCAAACTGGGAAATCCCTTTTGCCCGTCATGTAAGCATGAGATCTAGAATAGCAAGATCAAGCATCTATCAAAGATATGATCTAGGAGACAAATCCATTTGTGCCACTGAAAATTTCTGCATTTGCACTACACTGATAAAAAATATACTTAGTTACTTCTTACCCTGTTTAATTCGAACAGTATGTTGAAAGAATCATATGTTTGAGAGGTACATAGGTACTCATGAAAGTATTATAACAAAGTATTGGTTGTATCCAAATTCCAACTCGTTCTATACAAATATGTTCCAACTTCAGCTGTTCTATACAAATATAGAACAGCTGAAGTTGGAACATATTGGAAATGGCAAGCTTAATTAGGAGTTCATTGACTGGATCATCCATGAAGGGAACTTAGGGGAAAGAGCATTACAAGTCAACTCAAAGTTACTCTACTTTGTAACAATTAAGTACTTAGGTTCAGGCTGTTCAGCTAAATGAATCAATTTTATGCCATTCCGTCACATGTTCAAAGCAAGATCATTCCTAAGGCCATATTTTAATCATTCCCTACCTCTAGCAGGGCTTGTTAATATGGATATTATCTCATTTCCTACCTGGGACACTTGGCGGCCCATGTAGTCTGTGGTCGATCTCCTCACTCTAATTTTACACTTTAATGAGAAAATTCATTAGATATTTTAGCCTTAAGTATCATTTAGCTACTGAAATTTCAATCATCATAAGAATATTATGTAAATTATCACTAACAACTTTATTCATTTGCAGGAACCGGTAACTTATACTACATGTTTAGTTAAGTTTCAAGTTGACCACCAATAATCCAAGTCTCGGAGACTGTATGGGGAAGAGGAAGTAAGCAACACAGCTACATTCAGTAGAATTAACAAGCATTCGGTAAAAGAGAAAAAAATACGTACATAAATCTAAAGCTGGCTGCACAGAAACGGAAAAAAAAAAAGTTAGGGTTTATACCTCGAGTGAAGATTTTTGAAGTGATAACGGAACATCCTTATGAATTCGATTTTGATTTTGACTAGTGGAATTGGAAAGGAATAAACGGGAATGCGTTCGCGAGGTGGAGAAGAGGCGGTGGGAGGAGGTGGAAAGAGATGAATTGCCTGTAGATTTAAGGGTGTTGAACCAGCAGGTTGCGGCGGCGATCGTCGCCATTGACGGAGACAGAATCAATCAATGAGGTCCCGGATTTTACTGTTGAAACTCCGACGAGAGCAGAGCTATGTCCTCTCTAGTGGTTACCTTATCCTTTCTGTGGGTTTTAGTAAATGTAAATTGGTTGAATGCGTTTTCATTTTTTGGCGCCTCCTCATCTTTTTCGTTTTCCAATTACTTCATTATGATTAGTCCAAATTAAATGTCATACAGTATTTTTTTAATATCAAAAGAGTCAAAATTTTAACAAAAACTCTTTTTTTTTTTTAAGTTTAGAAAAAACGTGTTTTGTTTTCCTCACTAGTGTCTGTGTTAGTGTAATAAAGTGTCAGTGTAACAAAGTGACAGTGTTAGTGTAACAAAGTGTCAGTGTAAAAAAGTGCAAGTGTTAGTGTAACAAAGTGACAATGTAAAGAGTGTCAGTGCATGTATATTAAGTGTCAGTGTAAAAAAGTGTCAGTGTTAGTGTAACAAAGTGCCAGTGTAAAGAGTGTCAGTGCATGTATATTAAGTGTCAGTATAAAGAGTGTTAGTGTAGGGTAAAAAAGTGTCAGTATTAGAATAAAAAAATTTCAGTGTGAAGAGTGTCAGTGCATGTATTATTAAGTGCCAGTGTAAAAATGATTTTTCCTTAAGCTTAAAAAAATGCGTTTTTTATAAGACCAACTCTTCAAAAGAACCCTTTTTTTTCTTAAAATAAAACAATACTCCCTCCGTTCAACCCGAAAAAACACAAAATGGATACTGCACGAAAATTAATGAGAGTGTATAGTAGAGTAAGTGTTGTGAGTTTGAAAAGTGAGGTATGGGAGAAAATGTTGGGTAGGGAATAGTAAGTGAATTGTTATTGTAAGTATAACAAGTGGGTCATATGAATAAAGAAGTATTAAAAGCTTTTCATTTTGAAAACATGTCTTTTTAAATTAAATGAGATATACAAAATGAAATTTTGTGTATTTTTGAATGGGACGGATGGAGTATTTATTTGTGATGATGCCAAAATCGTCAAATCAGTCAAAATCCAAGCGATGAATGTTGCAAGGCCTGAAAATAAGAGAAAACACGTAAACTAAGCAGGGGCGGATCCGGCTAAAGGCCTTCCGGCGTGAGAGTAAGTTCACGGTTTGTATGTGAGAAAACAAATTGACAGAGGTTCTGCAATGTAAAAAGTAACGTACCAAATAATGAGCCATGGGGCTTGTATTTATAGGGATGGATTGATAGAATCCATGTTGGAGTGAACTTGTAAAGAGATAAGATATAATCCTAAAAGAATTATATATGTTAAGGAGTCATTGTTTGACTTGAATTGGTGTTGGTAATTGTAATCCTGATTGGATCATAAGTGTAGAATCCTTATTGGAATAGGATTGTATGATCTCGCTAGCCAGGAATGCCGAGGAGCAAGAACTCCTCTCCTCGTCGTATCCGATATCTTAGAGGTGCGAACTTTTCTCTCCTCGTCAATGCATGGCCGTCTCGGTCCATGATGAGCCTAGGGAGGAACGAGCCGGGAGAGAGGCTCCTCGTCCTCGTCCTTGGAGGGAGGCCTCCTCGTCCTCGTCATTTGAGCGGGGGAGAGAGGCTCCTCGTCCTCGTCATTTGAGCGAGGGAGAGAACGAGCCCAGGGGAGAGAGGCTCCTCGTCCTTGGAGGAGGCCTCCTCGACCTCGTCATTTGATGATTGGCCGACATGGAAATATGACGGGATGAACGATTCTCTCTCCTCGTCATTTGAGGAAATGCCGAGGTGCGAACTTTCCTCTCCTTGTCATACATGGCCGTCTCGGTCCATGATGAGCCGGGGAGGGAACGAGCCGGGGGAGAGAGGCTCCTCGTCCTCGTCCTTGGAGGGAGGCCTCCTCGTCCTCGTCACTTGAGCAGGGGGAGAGAGGCTCCTCGTCCTCGTCCTTGGAGGGAGCCTCCTCGTCCTCGTCACGTGAGCCGGGGAGAGAGCCTCCTCGTCCTTGACCTTGGAGGGAGCCTCCTCGTCCTCGTCACTTGAGCAGGGGAGAGATGCTCCTCGTCACTAACTAGGTTGTCAATATTTCAGGGTCCTCGTCGGAGGGATGTCTCCTCGTCCTCGTCCTTGGAGGGAGGTCACCTCGTCATTGTCTCCTCGTCGTCAAGGGGGCTCACCTCGTCATTGAGACTTAGTCATTTCGCCTACTAAGGCTCCGTTTGTTTCACCGTAAAACATTTTTCGGAAAATGTTTTCCGGAAAATAACATGTTTTACGGTGTTTGGTTAGCCCCCGGAAAATGTTTTCCGGAAAATAACTCGTTTTCCGCTGTTTGGTTGCCTAAGTAAAACGTTTTTCGGAAAATATTTTACGCCCCTTCTAAGTAAAACGACCTACTGACCTTGTCCTAAGTAAAACATTTTCCGAAAAATGGTGGCCTTAATGTACAACTCATATTACGGCCGATACAACTCATATTAACTGCCCCCCAACCCCCCCCCTTTTCTGTAACCGCCTACCCACTGCCTACCTACCCCCCACCCCCCCCCCCAATTTTTTTTTTGTAATCGCCCACCCACCCACCCCCCAAATTTTTTTTTTTTTGTAATCGCCCACCCACCCCCTCTCCCCACCCCCACCCCCCCCAATTTTTTTTTTTGTAATCGCCCACTCACCCCCCACCCCGAAAAAAATTTTTTTTGTAATCGCCCCACCCACCCCTGCCCCACTCACCCCCACCCCCAATTTTTTTTAATCGCTTCACCACCCCCTGCCTACCCCACCCCCCACCCACTCCCACCCCAAATTTTTTTTTTTTTGTAATCGCCCCACCCACCCCCTGCCTATCCCACCCACCCCACCCCCACCCACCCCCCCAAAAAAATTTTTTTTTTTGGGGTGATTAAAAAAAAATAAAAAAAATTTGGGGGTGGGGGTGGGGTGGGGTGGGTAGGCGAGGGTGGGGGGCGATTAAAAAAAAAAAAATTTGGGGGAGAAGGGTTGGGGGTGGGTGGGGGGGGTAGGCAGGGGGTGGGTGGGACGATTACAAAAAAAATATTTTTTTTGGGGTGGGGGTGGGTGGGAGGGGCGATTACAAAAAAAAATAAAAATTTGGGGGGTGGGGGTGGGGTAGGCGAGGGTGGGTGGGGCGATTACAAAAAAAAAAAAAATTGGGGGGTGGGTGGGTGGGGAAGCGAGGGGTGGGTGGGGCGATTACAAAAAAAAAAAAAAATTGGGGGGTAGGCAGGGGGGTGGGTGGGCGATTACAAAAAAAAAAAAAAAAAAAATTGGGGTGGGGGGTGGGTGGGGAGGTGGGTGGGTGGTAGGTAGGCAGTGGGTAGGCGGTTACAGAAAAAAAAATTTGGGGGTGGGGGGGTGGGTGGGGGTGGGGTAGGCCACCTTGTGAAATATGAGTCGTTTTATCAAACACCCGAAAACATTTTACACCCTTCCTCCGTAAAATATTTTACGCTCTACCTCCGTAAAACATTTTACAGGAAAATATTTTACAGGAAAATATTTTTCGAAAAACGTTTTTCGGAAAATATTTTACGCCGAAACAAACGGAGCCTAAGTCTAGGTCGACCTAGGAGAACGACGAAAAAGCTTGGTTCGAGGAAGGAAGAGAAGCCCATTCCCTTCCTCATACATCATACTTGAGATTATGTTTAGGGCCCAACCCACTTGGGTCTTGCCCGAACAAGTCCATGATCGTACTTAGGTTTATACCGTTCAATTTGTAAACTTATAACAGTTGGCTATCTCGAAGGAAGGACGTAGCTCAACCCAAAATGCATACTCGTATATAGAGTGAGTGAGGAACCTTGAGGGAATAAGCCGACTCTCATTTTTTTTTTTTCACAAACTGATTTGATATTTTTTGTTTGAATGTTCGTGATTGTAGTTTTCACTATTCATTATTTAAATATTTAATTAATTTTGACTTAATTTGTAATTGTAATTTTGTAAATTTATTTTATAATCCTAGCATTTTGATCATTTAATAAATAAAAAATTGATAATTCAATGTGACACGTTTTAAACTTCGATTGTGATCAATAAAATTTTGATGATTCAACTTCCTACTCAGAACAATTAATATTACTACTCCCTCCGTCCCAGGAATATACGCACTTTTTGTGGTGACGCGAGAATTAAGATAAAAAATGAAAAAGGTGATGTGTTGTGAGTGTAGATGGTTGGGTATGAGAGAGAAAGTGGAGTAAGTGGGTAATGGTTGTGAGTAGAGAGAAGTGGGTCCCATTTCCATTTTAGAAAAGTGCAGATTATTATGGAACGTCCAAAAGGGGTCTTTTTGCATATTATCGTGGGACAGATGGAATATATGTTTCTCGTTAGTTTTCGTGTTATGATAATAGTGGCGAATCCACTTGAGGCGGGCTCATGGGTGATGATGGCCATACGATACGCCCGGCCCGGCGCCCACAGGTCAAACGGACAAACGGGTTTTATACGGCCCGTTCGTGAGGAGAAACGGGCTTAAGCCCGGCCAGGACCGTTTCCTGGATTCTAGGCCCGCCCGTATAGCCCGGATCCAAGGATCCACGGGCCAAACGAATTTTACCCTTCTTTTTTTTTCTTTTTTTTAAATCTGAAAATGCTTGAATTTTTTTTTTACAAAATACAAAATTATTTAGAATTAAACAAAGAATTTTATAAAAAAACAACTTAGTTCCAATAATGTTAATTATATTTTATAAGAGGTATAATTATAAACTTTTATTAACTTAAGTAAATAAAAGTTTATAATTATACCTATTAGAAAATATAATTAACATTTTTGGGACTAAGTTGTTTTTTTTTAATGTACATTATTTTTAATAAATGAAGTATACCTCTTAGAAAATAATTTAATAAAAATAATGTACATTTATTTTTTAATAAATGAAGCATACATTTATATACGTTTTGGACGAAAATGCCCCTCCAACGAATTTATTAACGGATATATATGGGGACATTAAGGACATTTTACATTTTACAAAAAAAAAAAGACGGGCCAAACGGATTTTGGGTCAAACGGGCTTGGAATCCCTTCAGGCTAAGCCCAACCCGTCAACAATATTCAATGCAAGGCCTGTACCGTTTAAATCACAGATCGGACCACAGACCATGGGCCATACGGGCCACGGGCCAAAAAAAAATTCACGGGCTAAGGCCCATTTTGGCCATCATCACTCATGGGTCATCCCACCCACTATTTTAGAGTTATATCCTTTTTTTTCCCTCCTAAAGTTTAGAAAAATATCATTTTTATCACTAACAATTATATTTTTTGCAAATTTGATTTTCTTAAATTTTGAAAAAATAAGTTATAACATAATTTTGCTCCACTTTCAACAAATTTTTGACTTCGTAATATACATACTCTATATGTCTGCACTATAAAATACACACTTTCCTCATATGACGTGTTATTGCAAACTATACACTTTATAAAATGGAAATATTTTATTATTTTTATACTAATGAGACTCATATGTTACACTCATAACAATAATTCAATTATTATTCTCTATCTCACTTTCTTTTTAATGGGGCATAGAGTAAATTACGTCCCATTTTGAAAGACATAAAATTGATTTTGCATAAGAATCATGAAAAATATATAATGAAGTACATGTTGTAAATATAAAAAGTGAGGTATCAAGTGATGCAAAAATATTTAATAGATAGTTATCGTAAATATTAAAAGTGTATTTTATGATTAAATAAGTATTAAAAAATTCATTTTAAAATAGTGCCTTTTTAAATGGGACATATAAAATATAAAATGAAAATTTGAGTTCTTTAGAGAGAGAGAGAGAGAGAGACGAATGAAGTACTCCCTCGTCCCACTTCAATTGGTCTCTGGGTGAATTTCACGATTTTTAAGAAAAATGAATAAAGTGGGTAGAAATTAGAGGAGAGAGAATGTAAAAGTTAAATGTGTGATAGGGAATAGGAGAGAGAATATAAAAGTTAAAAATATTTAATATGAGAGAGAATGAGTGGGAGGAATAGTAAGTTAATGATTGATTTTTTTGTAAATATGTGGAGATGATAAGGGTATAAATATATGAAAAACTTTTTATTTATGAAATGAATCAATTGAAGTGAGACGTCTCAAAAAAAAAAGTGGATCAATTAAAATGGGACGGAGGGAGTACTAGTTATTAGGGAGAGAGGGAGGAGAGAGGGGAGTGTAGGCTTTAAGTACCAAACCACCTAGAGAGAAAAAAGTGTTTTAAAGGCAAGCAATTGTACGGCGTCGTACAAGACACACCACAGTGCCACACCACACAACGACTGCTCAAGCTGCGGACACTGCCCTCCCTGTTTCCCTATTAAACCACTACTCATACCCCCACAGATATGCTTGCTTGTATATCTTTGGCATAAAATAAAACAAATTAATTAGTACTCCTTCTGTCCCGTTTAATAATGTTTCTAGTTTGAGTTGACACGAAGTTAATAAAAAAAATATTGTGAGTATGAAAAATAAAATAGGAGAGAGAAAATGAATAGAGAGTTTTTGTTGTGAGAATAACAAGTGGGTATCATTATATCTATAGTATAAATCATACATGTCTTGTGAACAGTTGTATGAACAGTAATATTGGCGAAAATTCCCATTTTGCCCTCACTGTTTTGACCCTTTCTCGTTTTGCCCTCATAACTATCTATGTCGTACGACATGGGTGGCCATTTTTTTTTTGATATATATAAAAAAAAAAAATCTCACGTGGCCTTGGACACGAGCATGTACTAGTATTTTATAAGTAATAAAGCAAGTAAAAGTCAAAATCTTACAAAAAAACGCGTTTTTTCTTAAGTTTAGAAAAAACGTGTTTTGATTCCCCCGCTAGTGTTAGTGTTAGAGAAACAAAGTGTCAGTGTAAAAAGTGTAAGTGCATGTATTATTAAGTGTCAGTGCAAAAAAGTGTCAGTGTTAGTGTAACAAAGTGTCAGTGTAAAAAGTATCAGTGCATGTATTATTAAGTGACAGTATTAGTGTAAAAAAATATTAGTGTAACAAAGTGTCAATGTAACAAAGTGTTAGTGTAACAAAATGTCAGTGTAAAAATTGTCAGTGCATGTATTATTAAGTATCAGTGTTATTGTAAAAAAGTATCAGTGTTAGTGTAACAAAGTGTCAGTGTTAGTATAACAAAGTGTCAGTGTAAAGAGTGTCATTGCATGTATTATTAAGTGCCAGTGTAGGGTAAAAAATTGTCAGTGTGAAGAGTGTCAGTGAATGTATTATTAAGTGTCAGTGTAAAAATTATTTTTTCTTAAGCTTAGAAAAAAATACATTTTTTATAAAAACCTTAAATTGAAACAAATTAAAAAGAAAAATAACAACCTTAAGGAGTATAAGTGAATTTTTTCCCAAATAATCCCGTTTTACTTTTTTATATAAGTGATAACTCTAATTTCCTAACAAAATTATTGGTACTTTTTTTGTTTGTGCATTTAAGGCTATAAAACTGTTTATTGTAACCGCTAACACTAATAATTATCAACTTATACAATGTACTATACGTTCGATTTCAATAAAGAAAGTGTATTACTTAGGCTACTGCCATCGGTGACCCTCAAGGGAGGGTCACCAGAAACGACAAAACCCCAAACAAAAAAAAATAAATAGAAAGTCACCATGTTTGCACGCCCCGGGCAATTAATTGCCCTACGGTTGGCCCCGGTTGGTCACAATTTGTTGTTTTTTTTTTTTTGTTTTTTTTTTTTCACTAAATTATTTTAATTTTGTGCTTATATAAATATATTTTTAAAACTAAGTATATTTTATATAATTATATAAATTAAAAAAATAAAAAATATATCAAAATTCATTTTTTTTATAATTGTATAGGTAATTATTTTTAATAATTGTACGGGTAATTTTAAAAATATTATTATTAATAAATTATTTTAAAAAATAAAATGATAATAAGTATTTTAGATAAGTTGAAGTAAAGAAAAAATAAATATTTTATTTTAAAAGGTTGGGTTGGGTTAGGTTGGGTTGGGTCACTGATGGGAGTATAAATTATATAAGATTGGGGTTGTGTATATGAAAGTGAGAAAAATTAATATTTTATTTGAGGTTGAGTTGGATCGGGGTCACTGATGGGGATAGTCTTAATAACAGTATAATACATTGTAATTTCTAATCTTGCTACAAATAATGTAATAGATTACATTATTTGAGACAAAATTATAAAGCACATTGCATAAAAATAGTACATATATTACATTATTTGAAATAAATTGATAGTGCACATTAAAGTGTCACTAAAAAGTACATTATTATATTGATTGTAAAAATCATATGAAAGTACGATTCATATTTTTTTGGTCATTCATCCGCACTATATCAACTAATTGAGTTTTAATCAAAATTTTATGAAATGATTATATTCATAAAACCTTTAAAAATATTATTAATCGTATTATTTGTAATTTGTTGGATATCAATTAAATCAAAATGAAATTTTTAAAAAGGACTCTATATGTTTTTTATTTCTCTCGGGTCCAAAAGTTTAAATTTTATTTCTCAAAGTCTATAGATTTTATGTATCATAGTTTTTTAAAGTTTGATAGTCATGTATCAATAAAAATAAAAATTATCTCCTTATACGAGAGCCCATAATTTTCCTACGTATGTGAGGGCCTTTGATTTCCTACTTATATGAGGGCCTTTGGTATTTTGTGTATTGTCTTTGTTGTTCCTAGGAAATTTTCGTTTGCGTATCTCAATCATATACTCGACAAGGATGATGAATTGGTTGTCGAACTGGTTGCCTCTCCTTCGGACAACAATGCATGGGATTTATGTTTGGTAAGAATTCTAATTTTGGGCTTGTGCGAAGTTGTATGGTGGTCATTTGGAAGTCTTCTAAGAGTGTATCAATAAAGGTTCTCGGTGATGGTCGTTATCCTGTTCGATCTCCTGCCCTAATCTTGCGGCGTCGCAGCAGGATTCACTAAGAATGTCAACGATTTCTGGTTCTCTTCTTCACAAGTTCTCCCCAGTTCTCTCTCTCTCTCTCTCTCTCTCTCTCTCTCTCTCTCTCTCTCTCTCTTCGTATCACACTAACAACATTTGCAAGTGTTCATGAGTTCATCAAGTGTGTTTGTAGGTGCCAACAAGTTGGTTTGTAGGTGCTGACAAGTGATGTTAAAAAAGCTAGGGATAATGTTAAAGAGTGCATGTTATTGAGTGAAGCAGTTGCATTAAAGAATGCCAACATTAGTATAAAAGAGTGCTAGTACAACTCTAAAAAAGTGTTAACAACGTCAGTGTAAAAAAGTGTTCGTGCACGTCTAAAAAGGTGACAGTGTAAAAGAGTGTCAGTGTTAGAGTAAAAAATGTTAGTGGTAGTGTAAAAAAGTGTCATTGCATGTATTATTAAGTGTTAATGTAAAATAGTGTCAGTTAAAGTAAAAAAAATGTCAGTGTCGGTATAAAAAGTGTCATTGTAAAAGAGTGTATGTACATTTATTATTAAGTGTTAGTGTAAAACAATATCATTGTTAGTATAGAAAAGACAGCCAACGAGGAAAGTCAATGGGTTTAAATGTCAGCGGCAAAAAAATGATTTTATTTTTAAGTTCAGAAAAAAATTAGTTTTTTATAAGATCAAATCTCTATATATATAACAACAGGATAGTGAGAAAAAGCCCGCCCAAACCAGGGGTAATTTGGTAATTTCACGCGGTGGCAATTTTGCAATTATCCTGGCGTTGAAAACACGTGTGAGGCTGGAAGTGGGCGCGTGGCGTCCACGCGCCGACACAGGCGCGTGAACGCCTCATGGTTTTTCTTTTTTTTTTTTTTTTTTTAAAGAGACATGTGGCGAATTCTGATTGGCCGGATTATTTTCAGAATTTTAATTTTCATCCCGTTTTTTCGACCTCAATTTTTTTATAAAAAAAAAATTTTTTTTTTAAAAATTTTTATACCAAAATTCATAATTTTTTTCCCTCTTTAATTAGAGACTAATTTCATTTAATTTGGACTCAAAAAAAAAACACTCTTTTTTAAATATAAATTTCTTAATTATATTTTCTTTATTTTTCTTTTTAATTTTTCAATATCTTTTTTTTTAAATTAATTAAGTGTGAAGTATATTTTTTTATTATAAATGATGATAATAATAATCATAATTTTACTAATATGAATATTATTAATGCTTCCTTCGCCTCAAAAATTAATGTTTTTAATGTTAGTTCATTCGTTTCAAAATTTTACATTAATTTTTTTGACATATTAAGTAATATTTTATAAAATATTCCTTGGGACGAATATAGTCATTTATTTTTTTACCCGAAGTAGTATTATTTTGTAAAAATTAATGTTTATAATGTTCGTGTCTTCGTTACAGAAAATAAATATTAATTTTTGAGACATGTAATTCATTGAGGCAAAGGAAGCAATTTTTTTTTTTGGATATAGAAAGTAGTATTAATTATGGGATGAAAGTAATATTCATTTTTTAATTGACGGAATTTTTTTTTTAAAAAAGTAGAATTTTTTTATATGTCCAAAAAAAAATGAACATTGCTTCTTTCGTCTCAATGAACATTTGAAAAAATAATACTACTTTATTCGTCTAAAAAATTAATATACTATTTTGAGACGAAGACACTAACATTACAAACATTAATTGGAGAGGCGAATGAAGTAGTATTATTTTTAAAAATATTTGCTCATTTTTGAATTGAATTAATTTTTTTGGCCAATATAACAATGTATTTGAACATGTATAATGAAAGACTTTTACACCAAAAATCATAAATTTTTTTTATCTCTAAATATAGCCTATTTTTATTTGATTTGGACACAGAAAAAAAAAACCCTCTTTTTTAAATATAAATTTCGTATCTTAATTATACTTTGTTAATTTTTCCTTCTTAATTTTTCAATATCTTTTTAGTGAAAATGATTGAAGTGTGAAATATTTTTAATGTTTATAATGTTCGTGTCTTTGTCTCGAGAAAATAAATATTAATTTTTGAGACAAGTAAGTCATTGAGGCAAAGGAAGCAATATTTTTTTTTTGATATAGAAAGTAGTATTAATTATGGGATGAAATTAATATTCATTTTTTAATTGAAGGAATTTGTTTTTGTAAAAAAGAAGAATTTTTTTATATGTCCAAAAAAAATTGAACATTGCTTCTTTCGTCTCAATTAACATTTTAAAAAATAATACTAATTTATTCTTCTAAAAAATTAATGTACTATTTTGAGACGAAGACACTAACATTACAAACATTAATTGCAGAGGCGAATGAAGTAGTATTATTTTTAAAAATATTTTCTCATTTTTGAATTGAATTAATTTTTTTTCCAATATAACAATGTATTTGAAAATGTATAATGAAAGACTTTTACACCAAAAATCATAAATTTTGTTTATCTATAAATATAGACTATTTTTCTTTTATTTTTACACAGAAAAAAAACCCCTCTTTTTTAAATATAAATTTCTTATCTTAAATATACTTTATTAATTTTCCTTTTTAATTTTTCAATGTATTTTTAGTGAAAATGATTTAAGTGTGAAATATTTTTAATTAAAAATGATAATAATAATTTTACTAATCATAAAAATGAAGATATAAAATAAAATAAAAGTGATAGTGTATAGGATGATGAGTTGGAAGGGTGTTGAATGTGGGTTATTGGGATGTGGTAATATGATTATTGGGTTTATTTTAGTTTGATACATCAAACAATTTATTTTATTTTTTTATATTCGTCTAAAAAAAATTTGCCTATTTTTCTATTCGTCTAAAAAAAGTATTAATAAATTTGCCTATTTTTCTATTCGTCTAAAAAAATTGTGTATTTATAAAGACGAATATCGGGCTTGAAAATTATTTTAGTTCGATATATCAAACAATTTATTTATTTCAAATTTTCTAAATAAAAGTGGTGGTTTATATGATTTTGATTTTTCTTCTCAAAATTAAATAAGTTAAATTGAAAATAAATATCATTATTATGTTCATGATGAGTTAATGTAAATAAATATGACATATTGTTTTCTAATTTTTATAATTATATCGATACATCAAACAATTTATTTAATTTTTTTAAAAATAACTTCTTTGAAGCATACTAAATAAAGTATTAATAAATTTGTCGATTTTTCTATTCGTCTCAAAAAATTGTGTATTTATAAAGACGAATATCGGGCTTGAAAATTATTTTAGTTCGATACATCAAACAATTTATTTAGTTCGATTTTTCTAAATAGAAGTGGTGGGGTATAGGATTTTGATTTTTCTTCTCAAAATTAAATAAGTTAAATTGAAAATAAATATCATTATTATGGTCATGATGAGTTAATGTAAATAAATATGACATATTATTTTCTAATTTTTATAATTTTTTCTTCTTATTTTTCTTTCTTTCAATATATGTACTTATATAGTATTGTTTTCTTTTATATTTGATGTTGGGCTTGGAAATTATGCTAAATTGAGCTAGGTACTCCTATTGATAATAGTCATACAATTACAATGGAGTACTAAATGGTTGCTTAACTTGCCATAACTATTTTCGCTTCGTTGGCTCCGTTAATATATATAATATTATATGTATATATAATATTTTATATTTTTAAAATGTTTATTTAAAAAGTTAGATTTATTTTACAAAACTAATTCACAGTGATACTAATCAATTTGTTAAGAAATAATAATTTCAATTATTAATTTCGTAAAATAATTTGAAGCTGTTTTTTTCCTATAAAAATATTTCTCTCATTTAGTCATTTTATTTAATTTTCGTCTTTTTAAGCATCAATAACTCCTCATGCATCGCACTGATGTAGCACTATATTTATTTTGGTTACCTTTAATATTATATTTGTAATGACAATATAGTTTTCAAAGAATTGTTTTATAATGTATACAAATTTCTCTATTTCCTTTTGTATTTGTTTAGATTTCGATCAGTTATTCGTTAGTAACTGTCCGTGCATCGCACGGGGGTCACACTAGTTTATTCTAAATTCCAAAAAATGAAAGAGGAAAAAAAAATAGAAAAAGGAAAAGAAAAGAAAAGAACAAGATAGAAAGAAAGAGAAAAAAGGTTATTGCAGGTCTTGTACTGTACTATAGGGACACAATAGTGGGAAAGAAGGAGAGTGGTATAAATACATATCATCAAGTGAGGCAGTGATCAACCAACCTCTCCCCCATTGCTCTTCATCTCTCTCTCTCTCTCCGTCGTCGTCGCCGGATTTTCATTTGCCCCCCTTGTTTCCGCCGTCCACGGCAACCTTTTTTTACAATTCCCCTTCCATTAATTATTTCCCACACCCTCTTTCAATTTCTTCTCAAGATAACTCTGTGTGTGTGTGTGTGTTTTCAAGGGAAATGGCTAAGTCTGGGTGTAATGTCCCAAGTTCTAGCCGTAAAAATGGTCAGCCCTCTTCAAGAAACAAAGGTGACTAGCTAGCCTTATATCTTCTTCTTTTTTTTTTTTTTTCTTTCCTGGTAAAAATTGCTATTAATTTTTATTTTATTTTCAGTTTACAGAAATGGAGGTTGGTGTTTTGCTCTGTTCTATGTATGCATGGAAAGATTATGTAGGCCAGTGTTGTTTCCTCAGATTATATTTTTATATTCTATCAAGAATCAAGAACAACATTTATTATGACACGAAAGAGCTAAGTTGCTTCTTTGGTGACCATATGGTCACGAGTTCGAACCTTGGCGAACAGCCTTTTGGCAATTGTCAGGGCAAGGCTATAGCAAATGATTCTCTCTCCCAACTCCCGCTTGGCGGGGAGCGCTTGGCGCACCGGGGTTTGCCCTTTAATGAAGAGTCATCTATTTTTTAGTAATTTCTTACAAAAATTATAGTTATTGTTTGATTTTCTCTTGATTTCTGTCAGATAAGATTTTACAAGGGTTTAATCTGTACAATTTATATTTGTAGTTCTAAGCTTTATGGCAAATAGCAGTGCTCTCTTCCATGGTTCAAGTTTCTCAGGCAGGAAATAAGGTCTTATGGTAAAAATTACCCTTTAGGCCTTTTAAAATTCACTTTATTTTGGTTCTTAGGCAAGGAGATTGATCTAAATAGACAACTATGGCTGGCCTGTGCTGGTTCCCTGGTTCAAGTTCCTCGGGCAGGAGATAAGGTCTTCTACTTCCCTCAAGGTCACATTGAACAGGTTTGTGATATCTCCACCTAAAACTTTGTCACATTCACCCGGATTTCCCGTTCACACGTTGCCAATAATCGACAAAAATCCTTTACGCACCTCGCTTTTATTAGTCGGTGTGTGTGAACTGTTACTGGATTATGTCGCGTATCGCAAAGTTCCAGAAAGGGTCATTGAAGTTGGTTCAAAAGTCTGTAATGGTGTTTAATTGATAATCTTCCACGTGTTATCGTGTAATTATGTAATCTAGGCTAGATCACGACATGGCGTGTGGGACATAGCAAAATTGATCATCGTACCTTTTAATGTTACGTACTATCTGGAATTGCATAAGAAAAAGGGCAACCTGGTATTACAAGAGCTTCCACTATGCGTGAAGTCCAGGACAAAATAGAGTGACTTATCTATATACACAACTGGTTTTCTACTTCCCACAAGGTCACATTGAACAGGTTTATGACCACTCCACTTAATTCATTGTCGCATTCCGGATTTCCGGTTCACACGTACCCAAAAATCGACAAAAATCCTTTACGCACATCACATTAATCGGACGGTGTGTGTGAACTTTTACTAAATTCTGTCTTGTGTCACGCACGTCAAGAATGGGTCATTGGAGTTGGTTGAAAGTCTGCCCAAAAATTCTTAATGATGCTTAATTTATAATCTTTCACATGTTATAGTGCAATTATTTCGTAATCTAGTCTAGATCACGACATGGCGCATTGATCAATGTACATTTTATTGATATGTACCATATAAAGATTACATTAAAAAAATGACAACCTGGTGCTACAAGATCTTCTACTATGCGTGCAATACAGGAAAGGGTCGGACCCACATGGGCTTATTATTATCGATTCTTCTGCTTTTGTTGTAGGTTGAGGCGTACATGAATCAAGATAGCAATTTTGAAATGCCAATATACAACTTACCATCTAAAATTCTCTGCAAGGTGGTCAATATTCAGTTAAAGGTAGCTCAATCACTTAAAAGTTCTTCAACTTTTACAAACCACTTTGTTTACGCTGATGCCAGTTAAGCTTTCTAGAGGTTTTTTTTTTTTTGATCGACGTTCTTGAACCTAACATGCAGGCCGAAGCTAACACTGACGAAGTGTTTGCGCAGATTACTTTGCTTCCAGAGGTATAGTATTTCAAGCCTCTTCTATCAAATATTTTTAAAACTATGCAGGCGCGCATCCAGGATTTTGGAACCGCGTGGTCTTAGAGTCGGTGACTAAGATTTTTTTTTAATTTTTTTTTTGAGAAATTCTGAGATCTGACGTGGGCTGGAGCCCACGTCAAAAGTGGCTAGATCCGCCCCTGAAACTATGTTCTCTTACTTTCTCATATTGTAATGCATTTTCTGTAAGCTTCTGAACTGTATATGTCTGCAATTTTTGGCAATTTTTTTTGTGGGAAGAAACTACTTCTGAGGTTTCAGCTTCTGAACTATTTAATTATGGGTGCAAATTTAATTATTTTTCTTTTCGGGGTATTGTTAGAGTGAAGAAACTGTTGTTGAGGATTCTACGTCTAAATCAAAGACTCGGAAGGCCTTTTTAAGGTCCTTTAGCAAGAAACTAACTCCATCTGACACGAGCACACATGGTGGATTCTCTGTTCTCAAGCGACATGCTGATGATTGTTTTCCACCCCTTGTAAGTGGCATTTCATAGCAATTTTTATCTACAACCTCCGTCCCAGACTGAATGTCCAAAAAAAAAATTCAATTTTGTTCTTGATCAAGAACAAATTTCAATTCTTTTTTATAAATTCTTCTAAGAATAAGCTAAAATTATATCGAGTCCCCTGAGATGGAATCAAATTGTGGCTGCAGGACATGGATCAAGAACCCCCATCACAAGAATTGGTTGCAAAGGATTTGAATGGAACAGAGTGGATTTTTCGCCACATATATCGTGGTATTGATTATTTTTTACTCCTTAATTCGTCAAAACTCTAAAACAGCGCAGGGCGGTGGCTGTGAACCCCCCCCCCCCCTTTTTAATGTTGACATGTAAAAAAAAAAAAAAACTACTAAGTGCACCCCCCACTTACCAGCTCAGCCCACCCCCTTGGCAAAAAAGGAAGAATCGATGTAGGTAGTAATGTAAAAAACTATTATTTTTTTGAAATTTTTGGGTAATGTAATTTGTGAACCCCCTCCATTTTAACTCTGGGTCCGCCCCAGAGCCGGTGTCTTGTTTGGAGTTCTGTTAAAAGCGTTACTCATAAGCACTTTTTCTCACTTGCTAATGCAGGTCAGCCGAGGCGAAACTTGATTACCTCTGGTTGGAGTCTATTTGTGAATGCGAAAAAGCTTGTTGCTGGAGACACAGTACTTTTCTTCAGGTTCTATCTCCCTCTCTCAACAAACCAACACATTTATAAACAAAAATGGGGTTTTATTAACGAGTGACATGATCTATTACGAGTGTGACACTTGAAAGTGCATTTGGTGGGTAATGAACTCCTGTCCTTTCACGCGCACATACACACTCCTTTTCAACATACTCCTCCGTCCCTAAATGATGTTCCTTTTTGACTATTCAATCTTTTTAAAGGATGACCATTTGCTTCACTAACCATGTTGTGTTTATGCACTTTTAAGCCCAAATTGTAGAAATAGGAACAACTTTTTGGGACAATTAAAAGTGGCATATCGGAACACCATTTTCGGACGGAGGTAGTATATAGAAAGACTTGCGGGAAACAATTTGTGTTGGAAGTAGTAGTTGAGAATAGACTAATGCTAAGCGCATATTTTGCGTCTTTATTAGAGGAGAAGGTCGAAAACTACTTGTTGGGGTCCGCCGAGCAAGTAAACCACAAAACACAACACCAACATCTTTCATATCTAGCCTCAGCATGCAACACGGAATATTAGCCACTGCATTTCATGCCATGTCAACAGGAAGCATGTTCACTGTCTATTACCGCCCTTGGTAAACTTCTTCCTCCTCCCACACTTTCTCTCTCTGCCCATTTTTTAATTGTTTTTTTTATTAATGAATGCCTTAACGTTAAGCACGGACATACCACAGGTCAAGTCCGTCAAGTCCAGGTGAATTCATAATCCCGTACAATCTGTACGTGAAATCAGCTGAGATTGGTTACTCATTTGGAATGAGATTCAGAATGCAGTTTGAAGTTGAAGACAACTCTGAATATAAGTGCATAAAGTAAGTTCTTGGACTTTGTGGATCTGGGATCTGTGCAGTTCAACTACACAAAAGTCAAAATTTGTTCAAATCTCAACCATTTGATCGTTCATTATTTAAGGGTATAATTGTCTTTTGATCCCACCAATAGGGGTCACCCATTTGTGAAAAGTGTAATCTGTTGAGCTTTTGGACCTCTATGCAGTTGAACTGCATAGGCCCCCCAAATCCTTAGTATTTCGCCTACTCATTGCAACTCTTGAAAATTGTCATCTGAACTGAACTGGATTGTCGACTGCAGCTGGCGGTAAAATAGTTGGCGTCGAAGATGTTGATAATCTTAGGTGGCCTGATTCAGATTGGAGAAAGCTCAAGGTGACAATCTCTCTCTCTCGCACACACACAGTTACATGTATGACACAACACGTAGAGTTCATCTGATACATAAACTTTCGACGTTTTTGACTAGGTGAAATGGGATGGCATATCAGATGCACATGCACCCGATCTTCCGGAGAGGGTTTCTCCTTGGAGCATTGAACTTCTCAATAGACACAAGATGAAACAACTACCCGTTACACCCAATTTAAAGAGGTCATTTCCCTTTGACCCCTTGACTCCCAATGTCCCTTTTCAGGTCTTGCAAGGTCAAGAAACCAGAGCAGGCGAGAATCCTCCTAAACGGGCGCATACTAACTTCTGTGCACCCGAATTTGCATCCTCACTAAAAAACAATGAAGTATGTAAACAGTTGACTTCTGAACCCCCATATCCTCCAGCTGAAACAAGTAATAACAGCCCCAAGTTCATGCTCTTTGGGGTCGATATTATGAATGGCGCCACGCCATCTCAATCAAGTACGGTTGGAGATGCAAACAAGAGTAGCTGTATA
Organism: Adenophora triphylla var. japonica; assembly: GCA_022495995.1. NCBI lineage: Eukaryota > Viridiplantae > Streptophyta > Magnoliopsida > Asterales > Campanulaceae > Adenophora > Adenophora triphylla. The sequence continues at coordinate 43,228 of JAFEMH010005866.1, read as the reverse complement.
AAGATAGTAAAGCACGGGAATGCCCTTGTGAGATTGATTAATCTTGCCTGTTTCGATGGCTACGAGGAACTTGTGCTTGAAGTTGACCGGAAGTTTGACTTCAAAGGAACGTTGAGAGATGGGAGCAGCGGTTGGCATGCCACGTACCTGGATGGTGAAGGTGATATGATGCTTCTTGGAGATTGTCCTTGGCCGTAAGTACATATTATTATTGTCTCTAGTACTACCTCCGTCCCAGTTTTAACGGCCATATTTGACATTTTTTATCTATACAAGTGAAATTTGACCAAATATTAATGTCAATCTAACCATTCTTATGTAATTCTAAAAATTAACAGATTACGCTCATCGCAACTGCATAATGTTCTATATATATGTGCAGGGAATTTAGGAAGATGGTGAAAAAGATGTTCATTTATCCGGCAGAAGACTCGGAGAATGTGGGGCCAAGCTCTTAAAATTGGTCATACATACATGGATATATATAGACTGCAGTATGTATGTAAGAATGAGGAATTGGTAGAGTTTCCCTGTAAATGGTGTGGCGGGTACTTACTGAAAAAACTTCATGACAATATTATATACTCCCTCCGTCCCGTTCTAAGGGACACAAATTTCCTTTGTGGGCGTCCCATTTAAAATTTGAAGGGGTACATGTTGGAATATTTTATGGACTTTACATATACTAGTATAATAAATAAAGTCTTTGGGCACATAGACGTATGTGCACTATAATTAATTGTATATGTCACATTAAATATTAAAGTATTTGGGCCTAATAAAGTGATCTACTAAAGTTGAAGGGGGCCCAAGTCATCTTTTATAAGTATGAGATCTATAATTAATATGTGTAGATACCTAAGGGGCCTAGTTGTTAATCTATGATGGGTTGGCTAACATACTAGGTCATTATAAATATAGGGTTATGGTCCCCAATTGACCTATCTAGGTTTTATTCTTTTGATCCCCATTATCAATTGAATTTCAAGAACCCTAAGGATCAATTGGAAGGCAATAATCGTTCATCAAGTCTTCATCAAGCATTCTTCGAATATTGCTATGGATTCAGGTTTGTCTATCGTTCCATAATCTTTGATAACTTAAAGCATGATTGTCCTAGAATAAATATTCCGCATCATTCTAGGGTTTATGTATAATTAATTCCATCAGTACAATCCAAAAATGGAAAGTTTTTTATTACTTCTTTATTTGTGGGACTCACTTGTCATATTCACAATAAATATCTACTAACTATTTTCTACCCCACTTTCTCTTTCCTATATCATTTTTCATACTCACAACATTTACTTCATTATACACTTTTTCTATTTCCTATATCATTTTTCTTAATTTTCGTGCAAGACAAAAATTTTGTCCCATTTGGGCGGGGCGGGGCGGAGAGAGTATATTACACTGACACTTTGTTACACTAACACTGACACTATGCACTGACACTTTTTACACTGGCACTTTGTTAAACTAACACTGACACTAGCGGAAAAAATAAAACACGTTTTTTCTAAGCTTAAAAAAAAAGAGTTTTTTTTAAGATTTTGACAATATTATTGGGTTATTAGAAAATGTAACTCAGAAATGTAACTTACTACTACGGTACCCAGACCCGGATTCTAGCCTTCCTCGTCCGGTGACATCAATATACGTCGTCGTTTCAATGAATTATTTACAAGAAAATCTATTCCCCTTATTTATCCAACAAGATCATCAAGAGTCTTTCACGCAGCTGACAATTCTTCCCACCCAAATGAAATCGTGACTCCGCCCTAAATTTTCCCGCCATAATTAGACGCCAAAATTGGGACAAATTAAAACTCCATCAACCGAAATTCAAAACACGATGATTTCTTTATCGCTAATCTCGCCAACAATGCCCGCCTCAAACTATGATTCTCCCCTAAATTCGAAGATTTACTGTGGATTCCCTAGCCCCGCTCTTAATCGGCACAGAAGCCCTCTTCTAGGTCACCGTCGTTTCGTTTCTATCCAAACGCCTCGATCTTATTCGAATACGCCTAGAAATGGAGTAGCGGAAGGAGGAGGAGAAGGAGGAGAAGAAGAAGGACTGGTTCAAGAAGTTAGGGTTCCGGATGAATGGTTGAATTCTTCAAAAGCCTTGGAGGTACTCATTTTTTTTTTTTTAATGTCTACATTATTGATTAATTGCTAGTTGATGGTGTGCATGTTTGAGTACATTGGAAGTTTAAGTAGATACTCCCTCCGCCCCGAAATGAATTTCCTACTTTTTTTTGTTGTCAATACAAAGGTAATTTGAGTAATAATTTTTTGATAATTTAACTATCTTAATGAACATCTGAAAATTGTTATTGAAAGTATTTATAATGGTGTGTTAATAACAAGTTTTAAATTTTAATTAGAATAACTAAACAACCTAAATTAATTACTCAAAATACCTTTGTAATACCAAAAAAATAAATAAAAAGATCATTTCAGGATAGTTGTTATGGATGGAATATTATAGAATTTTGTTAATGTCTACATTATTGATTAGATTTCTAATTGATGTGTGCATGTTTTAATTCATTGGAAGTCGAATGAGTAGATATTTGTTATGGATGGAACTATGATTATATTATTTTGTTCTTTACAAGAACATCAATCCAAAAAAAAAAGGAAGAAGCGTGCTGTTGCTGGGGATCGAACCCGAGTCACCCGCGTGACAGGCGGGAATACTTACCACTATACTACAACAACTTGTTATAGGTTGTTTTGTTCTTTAGTCTATACTAGTGGGTAACCCGTGCTTTGCACGGGAAACTAATTTGTTTATGTTTTTATTTAATAAAGTAACATAATAATTTAGTTGTTATGGATGGAATATTATAGAATTTTGTTAATGTCTACATTATTGATTAGATTTCTAATTGATTGTGTGCATGTTTTAATTCATTGGAAGTCGAATGAGTAGATATTTGTTATGGATGAAACTATGATTATAATAGGTTATTTTGTTCTTTACAAGAACAACAATCCAAAAAAAAAAAGGAATAAGCGCGCCGTTGCCGGGGATCGAACCCGGGTCACCCGCGTGACAGGCGGGAATACTTACCACTATACTACAACGACTTGTTATTGGTTGTTTTGTTCTTTAGTCTACTAGTGGGTAACCCGTGCTTTGCACGGGAAACTAATTTGGCAATTTTTTATATTTTGTTTTTTTATGTTTTTATTTAATAAAGTAACATAATAATTTAGTTGTTATGGATGGAATATTATAGAATTTTGTTAATGTCTACATTATTGATTAGATTTCTAATTGATTGTGTGCATGTTTTAATTCATTGGAAGTCGAATGAGTAGATATTTGTTATGGATGAAACTATGATTATAATAGGTTATTTTGTTCTTTACAAGAACAACAATCCAAAAAAAAAAAAAGAAATAAGCGCGCCTTTGTCGGGGATCGAACCCGGGTAACCCGCGTGACAGGCGAAAATACTTACCACTATACTACAACGACTTGTTATTGGTTGTTTTGTTCTTTAGTCTATACTAGTGGGTAACCCGTGCTTTGCACGGGAAACTAATTTGGCAATTTTTTATATTTTGTTTTTTTATGTTTTTATTTAATAAAGTAACATAATAATTTAGTTGTTATGGATGGAATATTATAGAATTTTTTTAATGTCTACATTATTGATTAGATTTCTAATTGATTGTGTGCATGTTTTAATTCATTGGAAGTCGAATGAGTAGATATTTGTTATGGATGAAACTATGATTATAATAGGTTATTTTGTTCTTTACAAGAACAACAATCCAAACAAAAAAAAAGAAATAAAGCCGCGCTGATTCCGGGGATCGGGCTTAGGGTCACCCGCGTGACAGGCGGGAATACTTACCACTATACTACAACGACTTGTTATTGGTTGTTTTGTTCTTTAGTCTATACTAGTGGGTAACCGTGCTTTGCACGAGAAACTAATTTGGCAATTTTTTATATTTTGTTTTTTTATGTTTTTATTTAATAAAGTAACATAATAATTTAGTTGTTATGGATGGAATATTATAGAATTTTGTTAATGTCTACATTATTGATTAGATTTCTAATCGATCAAGGCGTATGTTTTAATTCATTGGAAGTCGAATGAGTAGATATTTGTTATGGATAGAACTATGATTATAATAGGTTATTTTGTTCTTTACAAGAACAACAATCCAAAAAAAAAAAAGGAATAAGCGCGCCGTTGCCGGGGATCGAACTGGGTCACCCGCGTGATATGCGGGAATACTTACCACTATACTACAACGACTTGTTATTGGTTGTTTTGTTCTTTAGTCTAATACTAGTGGGTAACCCGTGCTTTGCACGGGAAACTAATTTGGCAATTTTTTATATTTTATTTTTTTATGTTTTTATTTAATAAAGTAACATAATAATTTAATTGTTATGGATGGAATATTATAGAATTTTGTTAATGTCTACATTATTGATTAGATTTCTAATTGATTGTGTGCATGTTTTAATTCATTGGAAGTCGAATGAGTAGATATTTGTTATGGATGGAACTATGATTATAATAGGTTATTTTGTTTTTTACAAGAACAACAATCCAAAAAAAAAAAGGAATAAGCACGCCGTTGGCGGGGATCGAACCCGGGTCACCCGCGTGACAGGCGGGAATACTTACCACTATACTACAACGACTTGTTATTGGTTGTTTTGTTCTTTAGTCTATACTAGTGGGTAACCCGTGCTTTGCACGGGAAACTAATTTGCCAATTTTTTATATTTTGTTTTTTTATGTTTTTATTTAATAAAGTAACATAATAATTTTTTGTAATACAAGTATATTGTATATGAATTAAGACATTTTCTTATAAATTTAAGAGAATTGTGTTAATTTTTTTTAGCTTTGGTTGTACATAATTTGTATTTATTATGATAATTGAAATTTGAATATAAAGATGAATTATTATTATTAAGAATTAAATTTTAATTGTATAGATGATTGACTTCTTTCACTCAACAATTAGTAATGTTAGTTGCTAGCAATAAAGCACATTGGTAAAAGATTGACAATTTCAATCGTGAAAACAAACTCAAATGGAAAAACTCAAAACATGAAAGTTGTACATAACAAAAAATACATGAATCTGGAAGTTTTAAACTTCAGAAAATTAGTTTTGGTCAATTAAACACATTAAAACATTTAAGTCCTGAAACTGAAACACATTTTGGCAGATTTTATGGTCATGCAAGATGGGTTAAAATAAATACTAAGAATATACATAAAATCATGTGAACATCCATGAGCATACTTTCATGGTTAAGAAGAGATTGCAATTTACAAATCTCAAAATTTTCATGTATTTATTTTACTATAATTTTTGCAAGGCACAGTAGCCCTTGATAGTGCTTCATGGGCAGATTTTTATTGCTTCAAATTTGAAGTATAAAATCAAGTCAAATGAAGGAAAAATGTATAAAGGTTTATGCAAACAGATAAAGAAAAATTAGTAACAGCCAGCAAAAGTTATATATGTAATATTAAAAAAAATCATAAACAAAAACATGAACTTAAAGAAATAAAGTATAAAACAATGAATCTTACAACTTTGAACAACAACAATCTCAAAAGCATCCACATAGCTAGATGCAAGAAATATAAAATGACAATATTAATGAAGCCCACCAATTTTCATCAACAAAATCAATAAGAATATCGGAATATCACGCACATGAAGGTAGGAGCTGAAATACAACAACAACAAAAACAAACATCCTTTCTCATATTTATATTTCATGCAAAGACCGTACATATTCTTATATTAAAAGTGATTAAAAATTATTTATATTATTAATTATTAATTAGGGAGTTGAAGTAACGAAAACTAAAAAGATATGCACAAAATACATTCAAACATATCAAATCTTTCAAATTCTTGAATGGTTATGAACAATTAATCTTCCATACATGAATGTATACAATATCTCTTAATAAATGAATGTCTAACCTATGACCTTTCATTTCCAAAGGGGTCTATGTAATAGTTAACATATATTATAACTATTATAATTAACTAATACTATTAATATTAATAATTAATTTATATAATAGCTATTATAATTAACTAATATTATTAATAGTAATTATTACCACCTAGATGGATACAATATATTTTAGTTTTGTTTAGGATGATTTTACTAAAGTTTAGGATCATTAATCGGCTGCAGTTGTTGATGCTGCTTCAAAAGTTACAGAGTTATGCTTTTTTCTGGTTTTAGATCATTTGGACCATTTTTTTTTTTTTTGAACATGACCATTTTCTAAGTTTTTACAATCATTGTTGTGAATTTTTATTTTATTTTTTTGCTTACAAGATACTTCTTCTAGCATTGTCATATAAGTTGTGTTTCAAGAATGCTGTGTGAATGGGTTTTCTATAGTTATTAGAAGTAACTTGAAGATAGAGTTGTGTTGTTTACAACTTTGTTAAATATTGTCACTGTTTTGGTCGATATTGCTGGGGGCGGTTAATTGATGTCTACTTTTTGAAAGACGGGGAAAAATTAAGGGCATATTGCTCTCTAAAGTTTGATACATTAGAGGACTTTTGTTGTCTTTCGGTTCCTCGGCTACTGATTTAAAAAAGATATAGAAGCTCCATAACTTATGAAACACTTCAAGTCAAGCCTCAAAACCTACACTCGTACATCCTAGGATATTTGGCTCTAGGACAGATTGATCAGGCCTAATTTTATTTTTTTGCTCAAGATTATTCTGCAAACACAAGCGAAAAAATGTGTTGTACTTGTCGTGTTCCAAGTGTCCAGGACTCAAATTATTACACAACAAGCCTCTGATCTGCACTATCTCTTCATTCCTGTGGTTCCCCATCAATAATATCCGCACCCCTTCATATAAGTCAAGGCCGAGTTGTTCTTTTCCTGGATCTGTTTCAAGTGAGTTCCTTCACTTCCTTTTACATGCTCAGCAAGTTATATAGGCTTATTTGAGCAGGGTTCTGTTTTTTATTCTTTTAATTGACTATTTATGTTGTGGAACAAACGAGATATGGCAGATCATAAGCCATGGCTTTACACTCTTTGGTAGGGGTTGTAAAATTCAATTTACCCAATTAGCAGGCTCCTCTGTGTATTTGTCAGCTTGAGCTCTCTTTGAAACAGTCTCCAACTCCCATACCACCAGCAACACTGATGCTGTATAAGTAATTCCCTGTCTCTTAAGTGGCTTCTCATGCACCTTATTACAACTTTTTTATAATCTATTTCAGGTGGAGATGGTTGCAAGTTGCAACTATGTTACTATATCTGACTCCGGTTGTGGCCTCAAGCATTGACCCATATGGTATTGAAAATCTCTAATGGGTATACTCCCTCCGTCCCACCTCAAACCAGACTTTTTGCCATTTTCGTCCATCCCACCTCAAACCACACTTTCCAAAAGGGTAAAAAATCTTTACTATTTCTCCCACTCGTTCTATCTGCTACTTTACTTTTATACTCACAACACCAATTATCTTACTATTTCTCCCCCTCATTATCTCTCCTATTTTATTTTTCATACTCACAACACCTCTCTCCTACTTTACTTTTCCTTAATCACCGTGCCCAAAAAGTTGGTCGGTTTGAGGTGGGACGGAGGGAGTATATATTAGCCTGACCTGTACTACATCGGCACTTTGTGTCTTATAGATTGCATCTTGGTGCCAATGATGCCAACTCTTCCATAGATCCTCTTGGTTGGAACTTTTGGAGTTTAGAGTTCATCCTTTCTCTCTTTCTCTGCTCAAGAAACCTTGAAATGGCTTACAACCCTTAAACTTATGCATTGAAAGAGTTATTCCTTCAAATGTTTCTTCAATGGTCATATTACTGTCAGCCTGTCTTATATCTGATCAGACAATAGCCCCAAAGGTTCATTGGATCTGCATTTTTAATGAGAAAGTGAAATCTCTCTCTCTCTCTCTCTCTCTCCATGTCTGTGTATGTGTGGGATCTTATAAATGCTGTGTGCTCATTCCTTTTCAGCACCATTTCAGGAATCAGAATGGCTGAGAGTAACTCTGCACAAGTGGTTGGATGATGAGTATATTCCAGAGGAAACTAATGTACAAATTAGCAAGGTTGCGGCGAAATCATACTTCAACTCTTTGATGGAAAGACAAACTGATCTCGGTGATATTTTACTTAAGATGGCAGTAGAATTGGAAAGTATCTCCTATCAAGAGAGCTTTCATGGCGCGTTCTCATCTGCAAATGCAGCAGTGAATCTTATACTGCAACGTATAGTCGAGGAGTGATCCCTCATCTTCCTACAAGGTTTAAATTCTTATTCCTGAAATTTGAATCCATACCTGCTAGTACTATATTTCTTGTGAGATTACTTTAGCCATCTGATGTCTACAAATTATATTCATAGAAGTTTAGTTTTTTTTTTTTTTTTAAATGATTGTGTTGGGAATTACTAAAATAAAACTTGGAAAAAGTGGATTCTTACATATTGCCACCACCAATGACCTATGCATTTTTGGTTGGCCATGTACAGTGTGCATTTTTGGTTGAAACCGCGGTTTGGAGTCGAACCGAGCTAAACCGTGTGGTTTGATTTGGTTCGGTTTTTAGACATAAGTGGTTTAGCTCGGTTTGAAAAATTAACAAACCATGTGGTTCATCTCAGCTTGTGCTTTGGCACTCCTAAACTGAACCGAACCGAACCGCGGTTTGAAACCGTGAAATCGAGCCATTAAACCGAAACCTGAAATCAAGCCATAAACCGAACCATGAAACCGCAATTCTGACTGTCCCTTCCAAGTTTTAGCTAATCTCAGTTAGAAAATTGTAATTTTTAAATATTTTATATTCATTAGTCATAAAATGGTTAACAAAAAACGATTATGGTTTGAAATGCCGTTTGGAGCGTGGTCTAGATCGCGGTCTGAACCGCAAAATCAAACAGCGGTTTAGACCGAACCAAAATGAACCATAGCGGTTTGGTTTAGCTCGATCTGAATTTTTTTATGGTTTAGCTCGGTTTGAAATTTCTCCAAACCGATGCTAGCAGTTTGACTTCTAAATTTGTCTAAATCGACCTAAACCGAACCATTTCCACCCATATTAACGGTGCATGTCATAAATTATGGCAGCCTCTGGTTTTGGGCCAATGCTGTATGGACTTTTAGTTGGGACTTTTAGTTGGGCTTGCAGTGGGTCTGTTGTACCTGCTGCTTTTAGGCCAGTATGTTGCGGGTTGGACCCTCGGACTTGGTTCATGACTTGATGACTTTCTATGGGAAATGTTCTTGGGAGAGATTTTTTACTCCGTCCCAAAACTAATGTCCTAAAATTTTTAAATTTGCTCTTGATCAAGAGCAAACTTAATTACTCCCTCCGTCCCAACATAATATGCACTTTTTTGGGTGGTGCGGGAATTAAGGAGAAAAGTGAAAAAAGGTGATGTGTTGTGAGTGTAGATGGTTGGGTAGGAGAGAGAAAATAGAGTAAGTGGGTAATGGTTGTGAGTAGAGAGAAGTGGGTCCCATTTCCATTTTGGGAAAGTGCAGATTATTGTGGGATGTTCAAAAGGAAAAGAGTTTTTTTTGCAGATTATCATGGGACGGAGAGAGTATTTCTTTTGGACATTCATTATTGGGGACAGAGTGAGTATATTTTTAATTTCTACAATACATTTTCTTGCTCTACTACAACTGCCTTCACTCAAAGTTTATATATTGCCACTATTTTTTTCTACAGTTTTTAATATTTCCCCCATTTTGCTCGCGAAATTCTCTCTAACCCACAGTATCTTTAATGAGATGAATTCTTGGTCAATATAACTGATGACGCCACGTGTTTTGAGGGTGTCTGAATAAAGTAGGATATCTGGCTTGAGTATTGGCTTGGTACCTAGAACATAATAACAACAAGAAGCACCGTTAAAGACAAAGTCGGATGTTAATCCAGCTCAGGCCCTCGAGTGTGAGAGTAAGATATCTGAGGTATTTAACTGAGAGAATAAGACTTTGAACGTCTTGAGTGAGTTGTGTGATTAGGGTTTAGACAATGTGACTTACAAATATAATTTGGCACTTACTTTGTCCAAGGAGACAAGGGCTTTCTATTTATAGTTGATGGAGAGCTGCTGGTTGATGTAAGCCATGAGGTCAGCCCTAAGGAGATTTCTGTCTTTGACCAGGTACACGTGTCCGCATCTGATTGGGTCTGTCAGTAAAATAAGATTTATTGGAGAGGGGATGTTGCTGATGTGGGCATGCGCCGTGTACAGAGAAGAGTTGGCGTGGCGCATTAATGGCATAGTAGGCGCCTGAGCCGTTCAATGCGATGGGAATAAGCCGGCTTCTTTATGTCGGAGCATGTTAGGAAACTTGCTCAATAAGCTTTGGCTTTAACTGAAAGTCTGATATGAGTCCGCGGTCAATATGGTTGATGCGGTCACCTTGCTGGCGATCAGGTTGTCCGCGGTCACGGTTGTGACGGTCTAAGAGGATCGCGGTCTTGACCTTGACGGTCTATGTCCGCGATCTTGACCCTGGCGGTCTAGAGCATGCCACGTCATACTGGACTTTTGGATCATATCAAGCTTGGGACTCGGCTCGAAAGGTCCGGGCTCATCAATAACGCTAGGCTAGAAGTGTCTTTTTGTGACCATAAGTCTAGAACCCCTTGCATCTTTTTCTAGTTTGTCTGACGCTGACGAATCAGTTTTTGGAGATTCCTCTGTACTGAATTGGCTTATGATATTCAGCTATAATGTGAACACTGAATAGAATAACTAACTATGATTTCATAGTACTTGCGCCCAGGCTGGCTGGGAGATTAATCAAATACCAAAATTGAAACAAAATCAACTTTTGCCACTCCCTGCAGATCTTGCTTGAGTTGAATATTAGATATGCCTGTTTTTTAAATCAAGTGGAAAACCTAAGATATACTCCCTGCGCACAAAATGGAATGACATAATAATTAAGGTAAAAAGTGATGTGTTGTGAGTGTAGATGGTTGGGTAGGAGAGAAAGAGTGGAGTAAGCGGGTAATTATTGTGAGTAGAGACAAGTGGGTGTCATTTCCATTTTTGGACTTTGCAGATTATTGTGGAATGTCCAAAAAGTATTTTTTTGCATATTATTGTGGGACAGAGGGAGTATACAAATATTCAATTTTTATAAGAAAGCATATTAACTTACTAATGCAGTGTGAAAATGGGAATGTGATATTATTTTTACTCTATTCCATTCGTTTTATAACTAAGTGTCACGGATAAGATTTTCCTACGTTTCTCTATTTGGTGGGAACCCTTCCCAGACCTAGCGAGGGAGGATGCATTGTGCACCGGGGTGCCATGTCGTTCGATAATACTCCCTCCTCCCACTACAAACTTTCCTCACTACAAATTAAACAATTGCTAAAACTTTTTAAAAATGAAAATGTTTTATTACTTTTATATTAATGAAATCTACATGTCATACTCATAATAACATTTCAATTATTATTCTCTACCTTACTTTTTCTCTCCTATCTCCATTTTCATACTCACAACATCTCTTTCACCAACGTTTTTTTCTTAATTTTCGTGCAAATAGTATGCAGTTTGTAGTGGGTCATATCTCCATTTTCATACTCACAACATCTCTTTCGCCAACGTTTTTTTCTTAATTTTCATGCAAACAGTATGTAGTTTGTAGTGGATCACAGGAAATAAGTATTTTATTTGACTTGTGAAGCGATTTAGTTGTTTATATTGCTTTGTATCATAATGAAAACTATTTTCTTACTGAGAAACGCAACACCCATAAATCATAATAATTCTTCTAGGGATGGCAATCGGATCGGATCGGATCGGTCGGATCAGTCCTGATCCGAATCCGATTCGAACTTACTTGATCCGAGTCCCAATTCGATCCGAAGCTATAACTTTTTTTTTTGTTACTCAACAAACAACAGAGAGGGCTGCGATTCGAGCCCCGATTCGATCCGTCTGCCAAGACAGAGAGAGAGAGGGCTGCTGCGCAAGAGAGAGAGAGGGGATAAACCCTAGATTTTTCCTTATATAAGGAAGACATAAATGCAAATTTAAAGAACATGAGGAGTAAAAATGAAAAACAGTAAGGTTAATGAAAGCGGATCGAATCGAATATTGAATATCGGATCGGATAATAAATTGAAGAAAATTGGATAGGATCGGATCTCGGATCAGATCATACCTAAATCGAATCTGATCCGAAATCCGATCGCATCATGAAAACCCTACCAAATTCGAAAATTTCGAATCGAATTACCCTTCAAAATGGATCGAGTTCGATTAAATTGCCATCCCTATAAATAAATGCTCCTTTCCAAAGAATTTTAAAATGGATCATAAACAATTTGATGAGATCCTATTCCAATTATTGTAAGAAGGAATCTGATTGAATATACCAACCAAACAGTGTCTGGTTATGCATTTTTGATATCGTTTTATGAATTATTAGAGAAGTGCACGTGGTTTTGTTTCATTGGGTGGGCCATGCATAAACAAAATAATTGATTTCCAAATTCAATCAATCATGTGATGATGTGAGTATTTAAGTTATTTCCTTATAATAAATTTGAAATAGTTGGATTATTTAATTATTATTATTGTGCAAATACTTGTGAAATTCTCCCTTTGTCCCACTTTCAAGGATTATAAGGTAGGATAGTATTTTACGTTTCTTAAATTTTTTTAAAAATGAATAAAGAATTGCAAATGGGTAGAAGATTAGAGAAGAGAGAATGTAAAAATTAAAATATTTATAATAAAATCTCTTTTTGATTGATTTTTATGTAAATATGTTAACATTATAAAAATATAGTGAATGGTTTTTTTGTAAATATATTTATATTATAAAAATATAAATGTTCGAAATACTGTTCAAAATTTACCATATATAAAATGAGACTAATAGTTTGAAACGGATCAAATAGAAAAATAGTAGACCGAATTTGAAGTAGGGCGGAGGGAGTAATTGAATCAATTGATTGGTAGTTGGGAGATGCTCATTTCATATCAGTATCAAACACCACAATGACTTGTCATTAACCTACTATATAAGTGAAATCTAGATCCATAAATAAATAGACAAAGAAAGGTCTGATTTTTATTATTACCAGTAAAAGTTCGTGTTCGAGGATACGTTTTTTTTTTCTTTTAATTAAGTCCGTGTTCGAGGACACGTTTTTTTTTTAATTTAAATTTTTTTTTTAAGGGCAAAATGGGAAAGGGACAACTTAGTGAGGGCAAAATGAGAAATTTGACACTTGGTACTATTCATAGTACTGTAGTAAGGACAAGTTTCCATTTATACTATAGATTATTAGGCAAAAAAAATCATACTTTTATCACTGAACTATAGGATTTTTCAAAATGTTATCACTAAACTTTTTTTTTCAAAATGTTTTTACTGAATTTTTATATTTTTCAATATGTGCTCACTGCGTTAACAGATTTGCTTAAAATTTAACGAAATTTAGTCACATTACCTCACATAACTAGTTTTGTTAAATACTAGTATTCTGAGCCCGTGCGGACCGCACGGTCAGTACCCCACTTACATCCTCACCCGCATCAAAGGTAAAATCAAATTGAGATACTCCTACTCTTTCTCTCTCTTAATTTTGGAAAGCGTCACCCTAATAAATTGAGAACATGTAATATTATCCCATCAAAATCATGATTTTTATCAAGGGTCAGACTACCTAATGCCTAGAAAGTATATACATTTAAGGTCAGGAAAGCAGTGATGCCTCTTCGGGGGCGGTGATCTCCGTCGGCATCTCCCCATTATCTCCACCAGTACCTACAATATATATAAGTAAAAATTGCAATAAATTAATCGTTGCCTATATAAAAAGTAGGTAAAGATGTAAGGGGAAATTAATTTATTTTTTTTTAAAAATATCTATTTAAACGAAAAATATCAATTACAACCAACAATATATATATCTTTTTTATCTATGAAAAAAAAGGTTCAAATAAAATCATTCAGTCTCATATGAAATATTCTTATATTATTTTATATAAAATATTGGTGATAATAATAAATCAAACAAAAATAAAACAAATCTAAGCACAAAAAATTTGAACATATTTTTTTTTGAATTTCTATGTTAATAAAACACACGCATACTACACATACTCTATCCCATATTATATTCAACATTTCTACTTATTAAAACGGAAATGTGGATATCCAATGTTTGGGACAGGCACAATTCGGCCCAAACCTACCAGTAAACTCAACAGAAAATAAAGCCCAATATCAAACCGTAATCTCTTTTCCCACTTTGTTTTCCTCTTTTCCAAACATAAACCCAATCTTTTCCTTCTTCATTTCTATAATCACCGCCCCTCCCGCCGTCACCCTATCACCGCCCCTACCGCCATCACGCCGACCACCTTTCCCTGCCACCACCCTTCCCACCGTCTGCCCTCCACCCTTTCCTTTCCCAACGCCTACTCCCCTAGGACCCCTACTGCTTCGTCGCCTCACTTTCACGGCTATTCACAAAATTATTTCTTAAATTTGTACAAAATAGAAAGTGATCATTTATTCTCGAAATTCTAGAACAAAGACATTACTAAAAAAAATTAAACCCATGTTTCTTTCTTCTCATAATAACATGGGGTTGCAGTTGCATTTCATATACTCACTTCAATACTCCATACACTCACAAAATGCAAGAAAATATAATATAAATTACCAAAAATAACTTTAAATAAAAACCTCCAAAGTAATCAAACCTGCATATTCCTAGATATTACAAAATACTAAACTTTTTTTATTTAAAAGCATTATTACTTTAACTCACTGGTTATAAAAACTCATTTTCCTTATTTATATTATTGATAAAATGTTAGTATTTATTTTAAATTATAGTAAGTTCCACAATTTTTTCTATATTTTAAGCCTTAAAATCTGACAAAATCCCCCAAACACATGCACATCTCACTTTCTCCTATATCAATTTCGTTTTTTTATATAAATAACTTTATGTTTTAAAGTTTTGAATTACAAATACTCCCTCCCACCCTACAACTTCTCAACCATAAATTATTTTGAAGGAGAATGTTAAAAGAAAATAAATAAAGGCTTGGAGCTAATTTTTTATACACAATTTCAGAAACATTGAATATGGTGAAAACTTACCATATTACAACATTGAAATCAGATAAAGGGGGAATGAAGGAGTACTTTCTCCCCATATTGATATTTGTTCTGCTTAACTGTAATGTTATCTCCACTATTAAATGTTGATCTAGCATTAGTAGGCTCCTCCTTTAGTCCTTTTGAGTTTTAAACCCAAGTTTTTAGTGTGTTTTGTACCCACCAAAAATTGCTGGTGACTTCGGGATATCTGAGTTAACAATCATTGGTAATTCAAAATCCAGTTTGAAACTACTCCATAAAATTGGGAAGACATCACAAACACTGAAAAAAAGAAAGAAGCCAAAAATTTTGATCTCTAAAAGCCATGATGAATAATGAATAATACAGTACAACTTATTGTTGTTGGTATGTACAATTAAAAGGTACCCATTTCATATCAGTATCAAACACCACAATGACTTGTCATTAACCTACTATATAAGTGAAATCTAGATCCATAAATAAATAGACAAAGAAAGGTCTGATTTTTATTATTACCAGTAAAAGTTCGTGTTCGAGGATACGTTTTTTTTTTCTTTTAATTAAGTCCGTGTTCGAGGACACGTTTTTTTTTTTAATTAAAATTTTTTTTTTAAGGGCAAAATGGGAAAGGGACAACTTAGTGAGGGCAAAATGAGAAATTTGACACTTGGTACTATTCATAGTACTGTAGTAAGGACAAGTTTCCATTTATACTATAGATTATTAGGCAAAAAAAATCATACTTTTATCACTGAACTATAGGATTTTTCAAAATGTTATCACTAAACTTTTTTTTTCAAAATGTTTTTACTGAATTTTTATATTTTTCAATATGTGCTCACTGCGTTAACAGATTTGCTTAAAATTTAACGAAATTTAGTCACATTACCTCACATAACTAGTTTTGTTAAATATGATCTAAAGTAAATGTTTTTTTTTTTTGAGGGAATTAATTTGTAGTATTTCTTATAAATATATGCTAATGACATTTTACATTCAAAAAAATTATACTTTTCATCATACATGTCAACAATGTTAACAAATTGGTTGAAAAATTAATGAATATTATTCACGTTAAGTCACGTGACTAAATTTCTTTAGGTTTTTAACGAATATATTAACAGAACGAGCACATTTTGAAAATTGTGAAAGTTTATTAAGAACATTTTGAAAAATAATAGTTCAGTTAGAACATTTTGAAAATTCCCAAATCCATATAAATAGATAAATTCAGGTTTAATCTCAGATATCAAATCGATAAGGGTTGAGGACTTTAGAGCCCTTAGGCGAATATCAAATTCATAAATACCCAATCGAAATACAAAATTTCACAAAAATTCACGATCACACATTATCCCTTTTACCGTCACTCTTATACCCAAATGTATAAAACTAAAATTACTCTTATACCTAAGTATAACATTATTTTTTTTCACAATTTTTATCTCTTCTTAAAAATAATAAAAAAGACTCATATTTTATTAAACAATTTTCTCCTATACATTTCTATACCTAAATGTATAATACAATAACTCTTATACCTAAGTATAAGAGTATTTTTTATCACAAATTTTCATATTTTCTTTAAGATAAAATCCACTCTTATATAGCTAACGATACAAGACTAGAATTATTCTTATATTTGGATATATGAGTAATTTTTTTTCCTTCATATTGTGAAAAAATTAGCTCTTATACCTTAATGTATAAGAGTTATTTGTTTCCTTCATCGGAGCATGAACAGTACAATACAGGGATACGATGTTCGAGATTGATAATATGAAGAAAGAGAGATCTAACCTTTAACAGATTTGTGTTGTAGAAAAAGAGTAGTAGCAGACGATGAAGATGGAGAAGGAGCAGAGAACCCGTCGCTTGAATGGCGAATGATTTGGGGTTTTATGTAATTTTAATATATGCCTTTATTTGTGTGTGAGCTTTTGAATCTTGTATAAGTTTTTATTGAGAATAATTTGAAGTGAGGGGGTCTCTTGGAGTTAAACCAATTTGTAACTGGTTACAAAGGAGATGTCCAACAGAAATTATAATATTTTTCACCAAGGTATTTCTTCCACCACTCGAACGCAGAATCTTTATTATCCTTCTTTCTTTACTTACATGCCGCTTAGCTATCCCGTGGAGTGTGCGGGGTGGGGGTGGGGGGTGGGGTTTGTGTGTGTTTAAGAAAGGAATGTCTGATATCGATTCATTGTTTAATAGTCCAATCTAAAACCTAAAGATCAGATTTTCTGTATTACAACCTAAAGCCTAAGTACATGGGTGTTTGCACTTGAGAGTATAATGTATTAGTTTTTGCTAATGAGGGTATAAAGTCGTGAAAAATTGACAGTTAAATATTATTGTACGAAAAAATTAGTTTTTTTCGTTAATTCATCACTTGCCGTCCACGTGATAATTAACATAGGCAATTTTAAAAATAAATATGAGTAAATAAGGGGTATAATAAAATTTTAAAAATTGATATGACTACAATAAACTTGTTCCTAAACAAAACACATATAACCCACCCACACCAACAACCATTTTTCATCATCACCGACGTCACCCTCCCATGCTACCTCCATGCCGCCGTCCCTCCTTCCCACTGGCCATTCTCTCTTATTAATGTTCTCTGTTATCTGTTAAGTGTCACGTTATTTATAATTTGCCATTTTAATAATCGGTTCTTAACGCATTTATGAATATATGAAGTTAGTTTTGAGAAAAATAATCTAATGTGAAATTAAATGGTTACCATCATGAAAATTATTCTCACATAAAAATGGGAATTTAATTTATTAATTTGAAAATGGTCCCTACCATAAGATTTGCTCCAGAATTATTGGAGTGTTAAGATGAATAATGGGTGGTTGTGGTTGGCTATGCTATACTCTCTCCATCCCACTTGAACACTTGAAAGGACAAAGTTTTTGTTTTGTACAGAAATTAAGAAAAATGATATATGAAAGAGAAAAAGTGTATAGTAAAATAAATATTATGAGTGAAAAGTGATGTAAAAAAGAGAAAATGAAATAGGGAATAGTTAAAGGATATTTATTGTGAATATGACAAGTGAATTTTACAAATAAAAAAATAATAAAAAAATTTCATTTTTAAATTGTGTCCCTTTAAATAATGACAAATAATGAGACTCTCAAAAAAAATTTGTATCCTTCGAACGAGACTTGTATCCTTCGAACGAGACGGAGGGAGTAGAAAAACATGTCATCTCAATACTACAATTATTATTATTATGTGCCCCCCTAGGTAGGAGTAGCTACTAGCTAGTGGGCAGTGGCCCTATTAGTACAGATCATCTTCAATCTTGTGCATGTCATGTCGGATTCAACCGCCGCACACGGCGGAGCAAACTACAGTTGCTGGCTCGTGGTGGATCCCACTCATTCTTAAAGACCTCATTGTCCTAAAAATTAATGGAAAGTATCATGTTTCCATTAATGGGTTTTTGCCTTAATATTTCATAATTTTAATCATTGTATTTTTTTTTTAGTTTAATTGCCCCGCCGCCGATCTAGCATCATGTAATTGACGTGGGCTTCAGTCTATTTCAGAATTTTGAATTTTTTTTACCTAAGTCATCGACTATATATAACTTTTTTTTATATATAAAAATTATTTTTCACTATTATTATTGTTTACAATAATTTTTTAACTAACAAGTCCTCACAATTTCAAAATCCTGAATCCGTCCCTGTTTAACACATTAACATGCCAATATTTTTTCCTTTCTAAAAGCCCTTGTAATTTCATATACTGTATGTATTAAATCTAACATTTTTGTTATCCTCCGTCCATGTCATGAACCAATTTAGTGTTTTTTGTCTCTCATTTTTTGCCCTGCCAGGCTTATCTCAAGTAAGTAAACTAGTATGACAAGCTAGGACATATTAACACTATCATTGACATTTTTTAACACAATCAATACAGTTTTAACCACATAAATTGTCACTATTTTAAATCAATACACTTTTTTTCACTAACACTATTACTATTTTACATTAATACTAACATTTTTTTGCACTTTTACTGAGATTTTTTAATAATAACACTGACATTAACATAAGCACTAACACGTATTAACACATGCTCTGGCACTCTTCAACGATAAATCGACATCTTCCAACACTGCAACTGACAATGGTTTACACATACCAACACTTATTAACAAGTGTTAAAATATCATTTTGAATATTTACAAGTGTCATTTTAAATTACTGACACTTTATAATATTAATATTGATATTCTCAAAAAGTTGATTTTATAAAAAACACGTTTTTAAAAAAAATTATGGAAAAATCATTTTTACACTGATACTTAATAATACATGCACTGTCACTTTTTACACTAACACTTTTTTATATTAACACTGACACTTTTTACCCTACACTGACACTCTTTTATACTGACACTTAATAATACATGAACTGCCACTCTTTACATGGCATTTGTTTATTCTAACACTGACACTTAATAATACGTACAATGACAATCTTTACACTGGCCTGACACTCTTTACACTGGCACTTTGTTACACTAACACCGACACTTTTTTACACTAACATTGTCACTTAATAATACATGCACTGACATTCTTTACACTAACACTTTGTTACACTAATACTGACACTATTTTACACTGCCACTTAATAATACATACAATGACACTCTTTACACTGACACTTTGCTATTCTAACATTATCACTAGCGAGGGAATCAAAACACATTTTTTTCGAAATTTAATTTAAGAAAAAGGGTGGTTTTTTTTTATTTATTTTTTGTAAGATTTTAACTTCCTCAAATAAATGATTTGTTGTAGAAGATGCTCCAATATTATTTGCATTAGAATCCCAACAAAGAGTAAAGAATTATTGATTGATTTATAGAGATCCACCCACGTGGTTGGGCCCTTGTGTCATAATTTTGTTGAAGCATTTTCTCCATGCAAATTGCAAACCAAATTGATTAAAGATATTATTAATTAATTAAACCTACTTCTCTTCAATTATTGTTTTTTTGTCCCTTTAAAAAATAAATAAATAGAGAAGAATCTGAATCATACTCGTGTTACACTTGTTAGTTATTAGTATCTTTAATTTAATATTATATTTTCTCCGTTCCAAATAAATTTATTTTCAATATTTTTTCTTTTAAATGAGTCAAAATTTTCATTAAAAAATTGTTTTTAAATATATATTTTATCAATTTTTTCGTATAATCATTTCATAAATATAAAATAAATGTTTAGAATCTAGATAACAAAAATATTTATATATTTTTGCTATTAAATTGTATCAAAAGTGACTATTTTCAGAATGTCCTTTAAATAAATTTTGGATATTTATTTAGAGACGGAGGGAAAATATTTTTTTTTATTTTAAAATAATTATCCTTTTTTTTTTTAAAAAAAAATATTTCCATAATATGATGTGAGCTCATGACATTCTAGACCATTTCATTATAACACGAGTATGAAAATGACAAATGGGGATAACCAAACCCTTTTTTTTTTTTTTTAGCAATACTCTTTTTCTATCTTTGTGGCCATTATATTTTCAACCACTTAAGTTAACTAGTCCATACATTAATTAATACATATTTTCTAAATTACAAAAATAATAATACGGCTTCGTTAGACTTTACATATTGCTTACAAAACTTTAATCATTCATTTTGTACAGATGATATTAACAGATCGATCAGTTAAGTGTAATATCAAATATAGTACATTTCAATAGTTTTAAATTCACATTTTTTATGCTAAAATGATCCATAGCATTGGGAATGTCAAATGTGACTATTCAGATTGTGCTTGCTTTATATAAGGCAGCTTGGTTATAGCATAAGTTCTTCAAGCTAGCTAGCATTTTCACACCTTCTTCCCTCATCTCTCTCTCTCTCTCTCTCTCTCTCTCTCTCTCTCACAAACACATACCCCCAAAGAGAGTAGTGGTCATGGGTTTTAGAAGTAACTTATTAGTGTGTGCCACAATAGAAAGTGAGACAAAGGATGAAATGGTAAGTTCAATGGAGAAAGCCAAAGAAGAAGGTGCAGATCTTGTTGAGCTTTGCATAGACTCCATGTCCTTCTCTCACATTTCTCAAGTTGAATCTCTCCTCAAACAAAGAACCCTTCCCGCAATTGTCTCCTTCAGGTACTTTTATCGACATTCTCTTTTAATTCTTTCTGTTATCACTTCACTTTTCAGTCGTCTCTCGTAATAAAATAATTTATGATCGTAACCTAATTTCGAATAAAAATGTACTTAAGTAATGATAGTTGCACATTAAGGGTAGAGTATGACAAAAAAAACTAGATGGTTGGTGATGATAAGAGTTGGGTGGTGGAAAATTTTGGAAGAATGTTTTGAGAAAATGACATAGGAATCAATAGAAGAATGCCAATTTTTCATCTAACTCTATGACCATAATTGAAGAATGCCAACTTTTCAACTAACTCTATGAGAATAAGTTGTTAGTACTCAATTATTCAATGGTAGCATACCATCATTAATGATTTGTTTTTATCGTATCATCATATCATCAGATATACTGACAATTGAACCATCAGGACTTGACCTGATGGCCAGAGCACTAGGACACCAACACGGAGGTCCTGAGTTCGACTCCCTCCAGTAGTTAGAGTGGATGATTATCCCTCCCTAGTTAATATTAGGCGCCTCTGGGAGGATTTTAAGGGAATTTCAGAGAATTGAGAAACTTGTTAGTAAATTGACTTACACAAAAAAGGGACTTGACTCAAGATGGGCAAGCCTCAAAAAAAAAAAAAAAAAAAAAGATATACTGACAACTGTATCTAATATTTTACTATAACTTATAATAGTTGAAAAGTACTGACGTCAATAACAACAATTAACGTATGATATGTTGACATTTTATTGAGTTCAACGTCTTTTATTTTTTGTTTCTTTTTATCAATTACATCTTCTATATATTTTAGTTTATTTTCTATATTATCTATCTTTAAATTATGCAATTCTGTTATAACTTTTAATTTTTTTCATTTTTTTTGTTATTAACTCTATGTTTATCTTTTTTAATGATTCTTTTCTATATTCATATTTAAATTATATAGAAATTTAAGATATATATATATATATATATATATATATATATATATATATATATATATATATATATATATATATATGTATATTCATTATCATAGAGTGGGAGGTAGGTAGGAAATCATGAATTATTTGTGCAAAAGGATGGAGGGAGACTATAGATTGGAAAAGTAAAATTCAGTGAGCTGCAATATTATTTGTTTTTATATATATTTATTAGCTTGAATACAAAATGTATACATCAAAGTTAGGTCCCAAAAATACAGAGAAAAGGGCATATATATATATATATATATATATATATATATATATATATGTATATATATATATATATGTATATATATATATATGTATATATATATATATATATATATATATATATATATATATATATGTATATGTATATATATATGTATATATAAAAGTTCATGGTCTCCTCCAGTATTGCTAGACCAATCTCCATCTTCTAGCTTTAACCAATCAAATAATTGGAAGATTAATTTTTTATTTATTTTTTGGATTTTGGTTGGATCCAATTTATTATTATTATTATTACTATTATTATTACTTTGAAGATATTGCTTAAGATAATTGAATCATGTTAATATATTGATGCTAAATATGATCATGTGGTTTTTTAGGGCATAAATTTAGTGCACATTTACGAGGTTTAGCTGAATATTAGTATCTAGTAAAAGAGCTCTAGTTCAAGCGTCATGCAATATTTATTTTATATGAATGGTCAGGATTTTAACTTTCAACAAATGAACTTTTAAGTGTTACTTTTATAACATCTGAACTATTTTAGTTAGAGCTGTTTAATGAATGAATAACAACGGAATTCACTAACGATATAGATATAGATGCAACATTTCGTAAACGGGTGACGGGTGACCATTTTGGTGGAAAAACGAGATTGAAATTAAAAGACAATCATTTTCGTGCTTAACTAATTCAATAAATTAAAAGGTAACTGTTATGCATTTCGATTGAAAAAATACCGAATTTCTAATAAGAATGGGCTTTTTTGTAGTGCTTCAAGAAAGATAAAATAGTGCTTTACAGGTTCATGGGCTCGCGGTTTGGTTCAAATCGGGGTTTGTAGTCGAACAGAGTTGAATCGTGTGATTTAGTTCGGTTTGAGAAATTAACAGACCATGTGGTTAAGTTCAGCTTGTGGTTTGATACTCCTAAATCGAACCGAACCAAACCGTTTAAGACCGAACCGCGGCTTGAAACCGTGAAACCGAGCCATTAAATCGAAACGTGAAACCAACCATATATCGAACCATGAAACCGCAATCCTGACCATCCATTCAAAGTTTTAGTTTATCTCAGCCATTAATTTTCGAAATTGTTAACAAAAAAAGATTATGGTTTCAAATGTCGTTTGGAGGGTGGTCTAAATCGCGATTTGAACTGTGATCTGAACCGCAAAATCAAACCGTGATTTAGATCGTACCAAATCGAATCATAGCGATTGGTTTAGCTCGGTCTGAAATTTTTTATGATTTAGCTCGATTTGAAATTTCTCTAAACTTAAATTTATGCTAACGGTTTGAATTCTAAATTTGTCCAAACCTACCGAGCTAAACCGAATCATTTCCAGCAGTATGATTTAGCCCAACTGGCCATCCAAGAAACCTAACCTAATGAAGCTTTTCTTGAACTAAAATTTGATTACTTAATTTGCGCGCTTGAATAATTTGAATTGGGCGGTAATTTTCACAGGCTTGATCCGGAGAGAGGACAAACGAAGAAGAAATGCATTCAAGTTCTCAAACTCGCCGTCGAATTGGACGTTGAATTCGTCGAAGTCGATCTCGAGGTCAGTCAATCTAGGGTTCCATTCTAATTTCATGATTTTACAACCAAATTGAGTATTCATTAGATTCTGTTTCTGATATGTTTGAATTAGTCGAATTAGATGTTGAATTTTTTTGTGGAATTTTAATTTTGCAGTTAGCTTCCGATGAATTCATCACTGAACTTATGAACAAACGATCAAACAGCCAGATAATCGTATCAAGCTACGTTAACGGTGGAATTCCATCGAAAGAGAAGCTAGGTAACCTAATCATATCGCTGCAATTCACCAGAGCGGACATCGTCAAACTTGTAATTGATGTTGCATATATCACCGACGTAGCTCCGGCTTTTCACATCCTCACTCATTGTCAGGCACGTTGTTAAACCGATAAACATTGTTGGGTTTGATTTATTTGGTTAGTTTCTTTAGTTCTTACTTGTTTTTGTATTCAGGTTCCACTGATTGTTAGAGCTGTAGGTGATAGAGGTCTTATAAGCCAACTTTTGGGGCCAAAATTTGGTGCCTTCTTAGTTTTTGGTTCATTGGGAGGCAAATCAATACCTGGATTGCCACTAGTATCCAGCATTAAAGAAGTTTATAAGCTTGAACACGTGAATCCTGACACTAAAGTGTTTGGCGTAATATCAAATCCGGTTGGCCATAGCAAAGGTCCGCTTTTGCATAATCCTGCATTCAGATACACGGGATATAATGGGATTTATGTGCCACTGCTTGTTGACAATATCAAGGAGTTCTTTCGGGTGTACTCGGGCATTGACTTTGCTGGTTTCAGGTATGCAGCATTCTCTGAACAGAGGCGATAACTGTAAAAATGTCGTTTTTATTGATATCGAAAAATATTTCTAGTAGGCTGGAGTGGATACATGTCTTGGTCATACTCTGGGATTCGTGTAACGTTGGAAAGTTGGAGTAGTTTCATATCTTCCATCACTTAAGTAGGTTTTCTGCTCCCGATATAGACCCTTTTTTGTTTTAGTAGTTTTTAGTTGCTTTTTTTGAATGTGTAGCGTTGGACTCCCTCACAAGGAAGCAGCCGTAAGGTGTTGTGATGAAGTCGATCCGCTTGCTAAGGTCTGAAAGCTTTGCAGTGTGTTGGAAGATATTGTCAATGGTTGCTGCTTAATGTGTTTATCTTACAATGTTTTCTTGTTTCAACAGTCGATAGGAGCAGTAAACACCATTGTGAGGAGGCCTGCCGATGGGAAGCTCGTTGGTTACAACACAGATTGTGAGGCGTGTATAACTGCCATTGAAGATGCGCTCAGAGGTACCAATCTATCAACATTTTGAATACACACAATTAAAACTTAAGAATTGATGCATTGTTGTGAGGGACCTGTCCTCTATAGGAAAATGTGTACTCCCTCCGTCCCACCTCAAACCGGACCAACTTTTTGGGCACGGTGATTAAGGAAAAGTAAAGTAGGAGAGAGGTGTTCTGAGTATAAAAATTAAATAGGAGAAAGAATGAGTGGGAGGAATGGTAAGTTGATCGGTGTTGTGAGTATAAAAATAAAGTAGGAGAGATAATGGGTGGGAGGAATAGTAAAGATTCTTCGCCATTTGGGGAAGTCCGGTTTGAGGTGGGACGGACGAAAATGACAAAAAGTCCGGTTTGAGTTGGGACAGAGGGAGTATATGCTTCTGAAATAATGAAATGTATTGTTACGTATGTATGTGTTAGGTTACTTAGTTTTTGTTCAGTTTGAAAAGGTGATGGGTGCTGAAGGATTGCTTATGTGAAACTAAATTAATTAACTGGTTACACAACTTGTTGTTAGTCAAACGGTGAGAAGCAATCTAATTTTTGTTTTGTTGGTTGACCAGAAAGAAGGGTTGCAAACGGGGAAGAATCAAATGCTTCTCCAGTAGCCGGGAAATTGTTTGTGTTAATTGGAGCTGGAGGTGCTGGAAGGGCACTGGCGTTTGGCGCCAGGAGCAGAGGGGCACGGGTGGTCATTTTCAACCGTAATTTTGGTAATAAGCTTTCTTCAATGCATATTTTGTCTCTGGAGACGATTTCGTATGTTCTTACTCAAGCTCTATCGCCTCTTTCAAAAGAGAGAGCGAAAACCCTTGCGCTCGCAGTTTCAGGTGAAGCACTGCCATTTGACTGTTTGGAAAATTTCTGCCCAGAAAAAGGAATGATCCTTGCAAATTCCTCTGCTATCGGCATGCAACCAAATATAGATCAAACTCCCGTTTCCAAGGTACTTACTGTGTGTGTGCGTGTGTACAGTTCAAGTCATGTTTATGTAGATTATTGAACAGAATATTTGAACCTCTAAAAGTCACTCACAATTACAGATATAAGGATTTCAGGTGATTAATGTATAATCCCTTGTTATACAGGACGTTTTGGGATCATATGAGCTTGTATTCGATGCTGTTTATACACCAAGAGACACAAGGCTATTGCGAGAGGCTGCAGATCTTGGAGTCACTGTGGTTAGCGGCGTTGAAATGTTCATCAGGCAGGCACTTGGTCAATTCAAGTTGTTCACCGATGGATTAGGTACCCCCCCCCCCCCAGTTCTCTTCCACTAACTGTGTTTTTTTTTCCTGCACCCCTCCGTTCCATACTGTAATTAAGCCCTCTTTTCTCAGCACCTGAGGACTTCATGCGCAAGACTGTTTTGGAACACTTTTAATGGATCAACCTCGTTAGCAAGCCCAAGTAAGATTCACTTCAACGTTCTTTTGACTCTGTGTGTGAAAGTAGCACGTTGCCATATCCCTCATCAAAGTTTCTGACTTTCTGCAAGGACGCATTTGAATAGTTTTACCAAGAGGGAAGAGAGGTTTAAGAACTTCTGCCCTTCCATGTCAATTATATGAAAAAGAAAATCCTAGTAACTGTAAATAGTCCACAAATGAATGTCCATTTTTGCTACAAGTATGTTGTTTCTTGTAGTTTCGGGGATGATTGTTCAATAAAATGCAGTTTTAGTACTGGTGAAATTTAATGATGAGTATCGTTAATGATATGTTGCGTCTGCCGTTGTTTCTTGCTCTGACATGGTTTCTGGGCTCGAGGTACAAGCCTGCTTGGGTCGACTCAACTCATCTTAAATGAGAATGGTCTAAAAACATATACCTGAACATTTGTGTAGTATTGAGTATAGTTTTGACTTGAATTGGGCAAAGTTTGAGCTTAGTTTGTTCATATGCATTCATACCTTTACAGCCCTAGCTAAACCAATGAACAATGTGAAACTGGAAATCAAGTTGCAATTGTAGCTCAAGATATACATCCCGAAAGGGGGTTATTTTAGGGATCTGGTGTCTGTGCAACCAGATTACACAAAAGTCTCGCTTTTACAGTAACGTGAGTTACATCTTATAGTACAGACGATCAAACAGCTATTGATTTGGAACAATAAACTCGAAACTCTTGACCGAGGTAAAACCACCATCAACCACCAGATTATGCCCACTGACGTACTTAGCATCGTCAGACGCAAGATAAACTGCAGCATTTGCTATATCCTCAGGCTCACAATTAGCTCCCTCCAATATCCCCGTCTTATATATAATGTCCATAAGTTTTTCACTCTCAACCCCTGCCCCTGGAAAAAACTTCTCCATCTCATTCATCGAAAATCGTGTCGGAATAGCGAAAGGCGAAATGCCATTAATTCGAATCCCATACCTCCCCAGTTCTGCAGCCAATGACTTCACAATCCCAACAACTGCAAACTTAGATATAGAATATGTATGTGGAGATAAGCCCCCCATAACTCCGGTCACACTAGCCGTACACAAGATGGTCCCACTTTTACGCGGGACCATCACACGTGTCGCGTGCTTGATTCCCGCCACGATCCCCCGGACGTTGACCGCCATGACTTGGTCAAATCTTTCTAGGTCTAGGTCAACTATACTTGGTGGAGTCTGGCATGCTACCCCGGCATTGTTGTACATGATATCGAGTTGACCGTATTTGGATACAGCAAAGTCAACTGCATCGGAGACGTCAGATTCTTTCGTGACGTTGCAAGGGATGAATGAGGCATTGGGTCCGAGCTGGGAAGCTGTATCGCGTCCCAGTTCGACTTGGGTGTCGGCTAGGACGACTTTGGCGCCATTGTTGATGAACTTGGTTGCAGTTTCTTTGCCAATTCCATTTGCTGCTCCTGTGATCAATGCTACCTTGCCTTCTAATTTACTTTGTCAAGAAATGCAGTATAGATTAACCTTAGGATATGGATATGTTTGGCAACTCAATTCCAATCCATTGAATTGGAATTGAAAGGGTTAAATTAGTTCCACGGAATTCATTTTGTTCTTCCAATTCCAAATCCAAGTCTTGAAATTGAGGTTGCGAAACATACCCTTAGCTGATTTACAAATATAAGTTTCAGTAATTCTGTCTTTTACTAGAGATCATGGAAATTGAAAATTGAGAAATAGTATAAATTTAAAAAAAATAAAAAAAATTACTCCCTCCGTCCCTAAAAGATTGTCCTGTTGTATATTTTGCAATTATTAAGAAAAAGCTTTACCTTCTTGTACCTTAGTAGATTTGCACTAACATTCATACCTAAGTTTAGAAATGAAACATACTTATTGGGACAAGTCAAAATGACAAATGGGACAATCTTTCAGGTACGGGGGGAGTATTAAATATTTTTATTTTATCGTTTTATAATGAAATAAAATATTATACCATTTCATATGTCATACCAGGGGCGGATCTAGCCCTAATTGACGGTGGGCTCCAACCTCAGAATTTTGAATTTTTTTTTTATCTAAGTCACCGACTATTTGTAATTTTTTTTATATATATGAAGTTATTTTTCCCTATTATTATTGTTTATAATATTTTTTAAATATCAAGCCCACGCGGTTTCACAACTTTATATTTCTTCTAGATTGCAGAGATAGATTCCTTTCTATAAGTTATTTTTTGTTGTCGTTGTCATTATCTTTAATTCTAATCTTGTTATTTTTTTAATAAAAAATACACATTTAGATAAACAGATTTTTTAAAAACAAAATAAATCTAAATGTCATCATCAGATTTTCCGCTAAGTTATTAACACCTTTAAAATTTTAACATTTCTGTTAAAAATTAACCTCCGTTAGAGTGAACGGAAAACGAGGAGCAGATAATCTTAGTATTGATGCCGCAGGAAAAGTGCTTATCAATCTTCCTCCACGTGGCAGGACTGATCACCTGGCTCCTTGACCTGAAAACAGAACCCACGACTAGCCGGATGTGTCTCCGGCTTAGATCCTCGGGCGTGAGAGTAAGTATTTGATGATTGGAGAGCTAAAATGTATTGAATAATGGAATTGTGATAACAAAATAGCAGTTACCTTTGCCCCGTTGGTAGTGGTGATGCATTTATAGGTGATGATTGCGATATATTTGGAGGAACGACGTGTGCTCCGAGATTTTAGCGGCAGTTACTTGTAATGTAAACGTGCCTTTAACGGTCCCTGATTTGTAGGGATGCAGTTATGGAAAGAGTAATTGCTTGTACGCCCGCGACCGCAGGTCGACGACGCTTACTTCGGCAGTCGAGGTCGACACTGTGGCTCGGGTCGACCCGACTGCCGAGTGAGTTGGATCGCACCCGAAATTTGGATCGGGTCATAAGGTCGGACTAAGTTAGGCTCAGACCCAGCAGTGCCTGACAATGAACTTAGTCGACTGATGCATGAGATGGGCCTTGAGCCATGTACTGATTGGGCCTAGCCCACTGGGAATGGGGTGAAAATAATTGTTTGAGGATTGGGCTTTACTCGCTTGGCTCAGCTAGACACTTTTGGTGTGTTCAGTGGCCCCCAACTTTCGAGTTGACTTTGTCGACTAGGAAGTTAAGGAAACTTTACGAGGATTGCCTCACTCGCAGTCGATACTTGCTCAAGTTTAGTCGACCATAGATGACGTGTCACAACTGGATCGCTGCAACGAACGGCCGATCCAAGGAGCGCCGCTTTTCGTAATCATTAATGTTTTGACGTTTGAGAGTCCGCCTGAAATCAAGCTTTCCGCATTCAATTGGGAAAACAAAGCCTTTGAATTTTCCTTTTCCTCTTCAACCTTGGATCATATAAATACCAAAGTCCTTCCTAATTTAGAACTTTTGCTCTCATTGAACTCTTTCGCGACTCCGGTGATAGCAACGGAAACAACAATTGCTTTAAATTGAGCTTTCGTCTTCCATTGCACCTCTCCTCGTTCGACTGCTTAAGGTATTCTTCTTACCCCTAGAATTAGGGTTTAATTTCTGCAATTTCTTTGATTTCGCCATGGCTAGGACCTTTAGTTGTGAGCTCGGAGCTGGGTATGGTTACTGTAGTGTCAATCGTAGAGTTTACAAACATTTAAATGGAGAGTGGAGAGAGATAACCATGGAGGAATGTACTTCAATTTTGATCCGTTGGGGCTTGCGTTTCACCGAGCTAACTTTGCCTGTAGGAGAGAACTTAGGTGCCTTAGAAACGAACGACCCAAGAGTTGTGTCCTTTCATCTCTTTCATGAGCTTCTTGATCATTTAGCTGTGTTTTACGTCCAGGATGCCAACAAACCCTCTTTTATTAGAAACATGATCGGATTTCCGGGGGAATCTAGGTCGCCCCTTAGTGTGTCTATTAGACCCCGAGACCTCACGTAGAACCGATTCTCATGTTTCCCTTCTTCTTGTACAGATATGGCGACTCAAGGAGAAGCTGATGTCTCTACTTCCTGAAGCCCACGTATAGTGGATGCCTTTGAGACCTCTCGCGGTGCCCGCGTAAATGAAAGAGGATATTTGCCTCCAAGGCCATTCAGAAGAAAACAGAACCTTCCATCTCGTATAAGCATGGTGTATGATTTTTGTGAGGTGGATAGGAAAGAGTTCGACATCACCCTATACAGCAGGAAGGACTTCTTTGCTCAGTTTGGTGATTCTTCTGAGGAAGATCCCACTAGGGTGGCCTTTTCTATGGCCAACTCGAAGCCGGTTTCGAGGTTACCCTTTAATTCTCCCTTTATAAACGAGTTCCTAGAATGCACTGATGCACTGCCACTTCAACTAGGGGCCAACACTTGCAGGGTACTGGTTTGCTTCATTATGGTTTGTAGGTTCTTAGGGTATGAACCTTGTATGAAAATGTTCAAGGAGTTTTTTAGTATCAAGTTTGATAAAGACAACGGGATAAGTACCCCCTCCAAGCCAAAATCTCCCAAGCTGTTCATCAATCTCCCTAGTAAGGCTAGTGGTTGGGAACTCCTACGTGCGGTGGTGGAAAGCGTAAGAGGATGGGAGTTTCCCTTGCCCAGCCGATGATGCAGGTGTGAGCGAGGAGAACTACCGGGCGCCATATTGGCATACCGACTTCTGTACAGAAATTGGTGGAGCTCGCCAAAAGGGGACCCATTAGTCAGGGGCTTTGGGACCAACAAGAACAACTACATCCGAGCCGGGAATGATGCCCCAAATGAGGGAGATGTCGTGCCCATGGTCCCAGTGGTTAGATGTCAGAGGTATCCAGATTGGGTTACCCATGAGGGAGCTCGATTCAGATTTGAGAAAGAATGCCATTTTTGTAAGAAGACTGCCAACCATTGTAAGGATCAGGGAGAGCACTTTGGGGGTAAGAATTCGACCGTTCACTGTCCCTTGACCCCTCCAATATTTGTTGACATGCACATGTTTTGCTCATATACAGAACTAAATGCTCGTATGTTGAACTTAGTAACTAGCATATGTTTTAACTCGTGGGTTATTCATTTCCCAGTATATCCTTTAGCTCGTATATTGATTAGGTCGCACATGTTTAGTTCGTACATAGATCTTGTTGCTCGTATGTAGAGATCTTATGTGTCGATCTAACCCTTAGTCATTTCAACTTTGGTGCAGTTTTAACTCCTGAGCAAGAAGCGAATATGGGTCGAGCTATTGACATCAGAAAGAGCAAGAGAAGCTGTGGGGCAGCCAATGCTAGGGAACATCGAGAGAGAGAGGGTATTCAACGTCAAGAGATTTTGAAGATTGTGGATGTGGACCCTGTCAATTCTATCTCGGTGGAGAATAATCTTTAGGAACTGGAGGAGGACCGAGCCGGAGATGCTGTTCAAGGCACGGATGAGGTCGACGTTGCTGAGATCGACGTATCTGATCAAGCTGTGGAGCCAGCTGGGGAGGTCATTAGGACTAGAACCCGTGCTCAAGCTAAAGCTAAAGCCAAGTCTAAAAAGGCTTCCAAGGCTAAGTCGCCTGCAATTGAGCTTGATGAAGAGGAGGATGATGATGATACTGCCCCTCTTAGTAAGAAGATCAAGATTGGTCCCTCCCAAGTTGGCTCTGTCCCCGATCAAGTTGATGTCACCGAGCATGTGGAAGTTGAAGCTAGGGGCCACCAATCTTCTCCCATCCACGTTTCATATGCTGAGTTGATTCAAGCCCGTGTTGACGAGCTGAGTGAGGTGACTCCATTGACAAGGATCAACTGTTTGGCAAGGGAGTACCCTGAGCTGGAGTACGGACAAGTTGTAGTTAGGAGGGGAGCCGATCAGGACCTGATTAAGGAATTCACCAACAAGCCCTTGACTCCTGAAGCCTGCCGAGCTAGGGTCGGACTAGCTACCTCTGAGGTAAACCTTTAAGATTTTTGTATTAGTCGTATTCATTCTTCTTGTCTTTTCTCTTTTACCCTTACTTACGCTTGATCTACACTCCTCTTATCCTTACTCAAGTCATTTCGCCTCTGACTATGATTGACTTGGCTACCACTTACCTATTGGAAAGCCGTGGTGAGGAAAGCCGAGAAAAGTTCGGGCAAAGACTATGCTGGCAGTTAAGAATGAGGAGTTGAAAAACTTGATGATGATCACCTTAAAGCCGGCAAATTTCAAGACGAGTTTGAAAAATTGAAGGAGACCCAGCTACGATTTGGACAATTCATACGATGCCTTGAAGCTTGTCAAGGATAATGAGGAGTGAAGCTTAAGGAGGAAGCTTGGAAGAGTTTGGGAGAGGCTAACAACGCAGGCTCTCGCCAGTCTTCTTAAGGAAGAGAAGAAGAAGATGGCGGCGACCTCGAACTAGCCAAGCAATAAATTGTCAAGTGCTTAACAAATACCTGGCAAAGAAACAAGAGGAACCGGATGCTAAGCGACATCAATGGGGAGGTGGATTCGACAATCGCTGTGAAAATTGCCAGCGAGGGGAGGAGGTCAAAGCCTACAAGGATAGCCGACGAGCTACATGCTTATATTACCAAAGAAGCCGCAGGGGTTCTTCAATGCTGGGTCGAGCTATATGGCTCGGCAGCACTCATCAAATGATCCCCGCTTAATATATCCGTCGAAAGGCAGCACAAGCCAAATGGGCTTCTCGAGGAACCATACAATACAGCTAGCCGCTGTGGCCATCACTGGGTGCCGTTTAACGCGAATGATCTGAGCTCATCGCTAAGGATGATCAAGCGGACGCAGCGACCTTGAGAACCTCCTACTGCTGAGCCGGTCAATTTTGATTCCATTCTAGCCGAACTTGAGGAATATGAAGATCCACCTTTGATGATGAGACCCCAAAGTTCACTCATTTCCGACTCAAGGAAGTTGCATGTTTCATCCAGTCAAGGACGTTCTAGTGAAGGCCATCCGGCTAGGTGACCAAACCTAGAGGGGTCGCTCCAAAGACTCATAATCGATCAAATGGAAGCGGCTCCCCAGAATGAATGAGCTGGGGTTTGGGGTTGATGGCGGTTATGTAATCGAACAAGTTTCAAACACTTTTTGTTTTCGGCTTTTGAATGCTCAAACGCCTCGCTCTTGCCCAAATTTTGGGAGGCACAACACTTTATAACTTTTACGTAGGTCTAAGTCTCGCCCGTTTGGGAGACTTAGTTATATTTAATCGTAGCTAACCTTTCCCCATTATATGCTATATGCTTTTGATTTCAAAGACGTATGTGTCGAGCCGATGTAATAGAATGAACCCTGAAGTCAACCCAAGCTAGTGGATTCGACTCCTAGCCTACGGCGACTTAGTCAACCTTATATTTGTAAGTGGGGGTTTTTGCATACAAAGTTGACTGGTAGTCGAGCCCCCGGTTTAAGAGATCAAAGCTCTACCAAGGATCGGCTTATCAGAACGAAGCCTCGACCTAGTGTTAGGACTTGTTAATAGTATACAAACATTAAGAATCGAGCCGAAGAAATGAAGCCGGTTAAGAATGGCTTAGAGCTAGTAAAGACAAAGTCTATGTCTGACTAAGAGTCGGGCTTGTTAATGGGGGAACAAAGCCGATTAAGGATCGCAGTTTGTTGAAACGAAGCCGACTAAGAGTCGGAAGCTTGTTTCAGACGTTACTCGACTATGAGTCGGACTTCGTTTAAAGGAACGAAGCCGATCGTATAGAATCGAGCTTGTTAAAGGCATGAACGGTTTCCGACTAAGAGTCGAGCTTGTCTCAAGGAACGAAGCCGATTAAGAATGCAGGAGCTTGTTCAAACCATGCCGATCACAAGAGTCGAGCTTGCTCGAACGAAGTCGACTATGAGTCAATTTCGTGAAAGGAACGAAGCCGATTAAGAATCGAAGCTTGTTTTAAATGAAGCCGACTTCAAGCAGTCGAGGCTTGGTCAAGCAGTGTACATTGTTCGGTCGAATAGAACTGCGATTTTATTGAAGTAGAAACATGCTTACATCGACGGGAGAACTATAATCTATGATAAATTCAAACTTTGCAACACGTATACATACTCAACTGCGAGATCTAACTAGAAGTAGTATTTGATAAGCATGAGCGGCGTGCGTCAAGTGATGCTTTAGCTGCTTTCACCTCCGGGTGAGCGATCGTATGTAGGTCCGCTTCGACGACGACTCGAGTAATGTGGGTGGCCTTCCCAATTTAGAGATAGTTTATTCTTGGCTGCCTCTCCTTCCCCAAGGTTTCAATGTGCGGCCTTCCTGCCAGAGATACATCTCCCGCTGGGTTCTCCTTCCTCGCGCTTTCTGGGCCGTAAGGGCCTTCCCGGCTAGGGAGATAGTTTATTCGTCAGTTGGGTTCTCCCAAATAGGGAGATAGTTTATTCCTCGAGATAGTTTATTGCTCCTCAATGTAAAAGGGCCTTCCAAGTTCCAGAGATAGTTTAGCTAGAGATCTGGCCGGGGGTTCTCCCACTCTGGAATGCATCTTGTCTTTACCCTCTTCATCTTGGCCGTCGTGTAATTTTTAGTTCGCCGTTTCAGTACGTTGACCATTCGAAGATAGGCAAGATCTCGCTTCATCGATCAAATCCAGTCGATCAATCCGTTGATATCATTCTCGCTCTCGATCAAAGAAAGTTACCCTAGCAAGAGGAAATCTCAATTCACTCGGAGCTACGGCCTCTCGACCCGTATGCTAAAGCGAATGGGGTTTCCCCGGGCCCCCGAGTGGTCTGTGCAAGGAATCGCCCAAAGAGCAAGGGGGAGTTCGTCCAACCGCTTATTGCGTCGACCTACGAGACCCGTCTTGAGTGAGGATAGTACTAGCTTGTTGGCCGCTCAGCCTTGCCCATTTCCTCGAGGATAGGCGACAAAGGATTGTCTAATGTTTGATCCCTACTCGATTCATCTCTCGCTCAAGACTCTGGGAGAACCGCAGCTATTGGGTTCCGATACTATAGCTCTAGGGAACCCAAATCTACACCAAATGAAGTCATGTATGAAGTTGATGGCATTTTCCTCCGTGATGCGGGCTAATGGCTTAGCTTCGACCCACTTGGTGAAATAGTCAATTGCAACGATTGCATATTTGCAATTTCCACGGGCGGGAGGGAAGGGTCCAATCAGGTCGACGCCCCACATATCAAATGGCCAAGCAGCGATCACTGGGGTCTGCTCCGTTGTAGGTAAATGAGGTAGGTTGGCAAACCTTTGACATTGGTCACATTGCTGAACGAAGTCATGAGTGCCTCTCATGTGGCCAATAATATCCCAGAGTGATCAATTTGTCGGCTAGAGTCCTGGCCCCCGGGTGTCCACCACAAATTCCACTGTGAACCTCATGCATTAATTGGGTGATTTCTTGAGGGTGGATGCACTTCAGCAATGGCCTAGTGTATGATCTTCTGAACAGCATGCCTCCTTGGATTACATACCTCGGAGCTTTCTTTTTAATAGCTCGAGCTTTCTTCTCGTCCTCAGGGAGGTCGCCGCTTTCTAGGTACGCCTTCATTTCTTCAATCCAGCACTTCTCATAAACCCAATTTCTTGAGGGATATTCTATGCATTGAATTTTGACCCTTTCATAAGCTGGGCTCTCAAGGTAAGAGATGGGCTCTTCATGTGGCTCGTCAGATGTAGCTAGCTTTGAGAGTAAGTCGGCTAACTCATTGTCTTCTCGACCAATCCTTTGGATCTCCCAAAACTCCAAGTCTTTTGTCAGCTCCTTCACCAGATCGTGGTACTTGGCTAAAGTGGAGTTTAACACCTCGTACTCGCCTCTGACCTGGTTGACTACTAGTTGGGAATCACAGTACGCCATGATTTTAGTTGCTCCAAAGCACTTAGCGTATTCAATGGCCGCAACTAAGGCTTCATACTCTGCCTGGTTATTGGAGGCATCGAATTTGAACCTCAATGATTCTTCATATACCGTCCTGCACTCGCTCGATCAAAACTATCCAGCCTCCACACGACACTCTTTGTAGCCGACCCATCCGAGTAGACTTTCCAAAGAATCGTCTGGGTAGAAACGCGACGGGTCAGACTCTTGCTTTTTCCCTTTGATTTTCTTTCCTTACGAGCTTGCACTTCACTATCTTCCACTTTGGCGAACGTCGCTCGACTCAAGAAGTCTCGCTAGAGCTTGAGCCTTCAATGCCTTTCGAGGTCGATACTGGCGTCGAATTCCGTGAGGGCAATTGACCAACCGAGTAAGCGACCTGAGCTTTGGTTTATGAAGGATTTTTCTTAAGGGGGCATTCGTAAGAACCACTATAGGGTGAGCCAGGAAATAAGCTCGCAGCTTCCTCGAAGCTACGACTAAGGCATAGGCTACATTCTCAGCATTGTAATATCTGCCCTCCACTTCTGATAGGGCCTTGCTAACATAGTAAACTGGCTTTTGAAGCCCCTCCTTCTCTCGAATCAGTACTGCTGCAACTGCTTTGTCTCCCACAGATAAGTACACGAACAAAGTTTCTCCAATGATCGGGCTACTCAAGAGAGGGGGAGTAGTGAGATAATCCTTAAGCTGCTAGAACGACGAATGACATTCGGTCGTCCATTCAAAATTCTTCGTCCCCCTCAAAGCCTTGAAAAAAGGGAGAGATCTTTTCGCTGATTTGGATATGAAGCGACCTAGAGCTGCTACTCTTCCATTAAGTCGCTGCATCTCTTTGACACTGGTAGGCTCCTTCATGTCGACTAGAGCCTTGATTTTCTCCGGGTTAGCTTCTATACCTCGTTGAGACACCATAAATCCAAGGAACTTGCCAGCTGCTACTCCAAAGACACACTTGCTAGGGTTGAGCTTCATGTCGTTTGCTTTCAAGTTGGCGAACGTTTCCTTTAGGTCGACCACGTGACGTCTGGTCTTTGTATTGATGACCATATCGTCGACGTAGGCCTCCATGTTTCGGCCAATCTGTGAGGCAAAGACCTAAGTTACTACGCTGGCTGACAGGTCGCCCGCATTCTTCAATCCAAACGGCATCATAGTGTAGCAATAGATACCACCCGCCGCTTGGAAGGTCAGTCTTTCACTATGTCATCTCGCGCATCTCTGATCTCGGTGGTAACCTCGAGTAGGCATCTAGAAAACCGAGGGTGGAGTGGCCGCAATGGAATCGACGAGCTTGTCACACCATGGGAGAGGATAGCTATCCTCGGGGCGTGCAAGGTTGAGATTGGTGAAGTCGACGCACATTCTCCACTTGCCATTCGACTTCTTTACCATGACTACATCAAGCTAACTGTGCCGTATGCGTAGCCTCCTGATTATACCTCGCACTCAACAATTTTTGTACCTCGAGTTTAATGGCTTCCTCCTTGTCTCGAGCAAAGCTTCTTAGTCTCTCGAGGCTTGGGGCTTTACGGTCGGGTTGACCTCCAAGCCTATGAACAACGACCTCCTCTCGATTCCCCTCATGTCTTCTACTCGCCATGCGAAGACATCATTGCTCTTTTGAGTAGTTCGATGATTTCTAGCCTTTCTTCAACCGATGCTTGAGCTTCCCAATTTGAATTTCGGCTTCTGATAGGAAGGATTGGCGATCACCGATTCTAGCTCGTCTACGCTTTCTAGCTCCTGTGCCATCCCCGAACTCGTGTGTGGTCTCAATGATGATCTCCCTAACCCTTTGTCTCTCTTCGGCCCCCAAGTGTGGAGCTTCCTCAGCTATCATGTCATCTAACATGTTAGCGATCTCATCGGTGGTGGTCCCCGAGTTATTGTCGACCTGGAGGTATTGGATGCCTATGATGACTTGGTCGATCATAACTACATCTAGATCAACCGCTGTGGCTTCGGAGTGACGTGTCGACTCAACCATGACCTCGTCGTTTGAGCAATAGGTCGACTCCTCCACATTGGTGATCGTTGACAGTCGAGTAGTTTTGGTGACTGACTGGGTCAGCTTTAAGTATCCTTCCGCCGTTTCAATCTCCAGTTCTCTCCTCTTTCTTTCTCGTAGGACATGGTCTAGATATGCTCGAGCCGTGCCTCTCAGACACAACCGACTCAGCAGGGTAGGAAATTTGACTCGCCGATGGGGATCGACGCCACCATTCCCAAGTGCGACCGACCAGAATACCAAGGATAGCAAAGATAGTCACTGTTCACATCTATCACAATAAATTTTACCTTAGAAACGACCCTGTAGGGATGTTGGCCTAGGTCGACGTCGAGCTCAATCTGTCCCTTAGCATCAACTCTGTGGTTTGTGAAGCCTTCCAATCTGCCATCATACCTTTCAAGCTGCTCATTTGAGAGTCCCATTTCTTGGAATGTCTTCAGAATGTAATATCCTTACAGCCCCCGTGCCGACTAGGAGTCTCGTCGTGACATCCATCAATGAGTCACGGGATGACAAGAACTTGCTCTCTAGCCGCCATATTAGTTGGTAGCTCGTGGAGGAAAAAAGCCGATCACTTCATCTCTAACGTGGCTCGGCGGCACACGCGGGGCTTTTGCTGAGCTTAAAGATTTTATGCTTCGATGGTCTGTGTTCTTTAAGCCGGCTTGCTCGTGATGACTCCCAAGTTCAATCTGGTCGCCAGGTCCTCGATGTCCACCCGGCGGCCGCCGCTCCACTCCGCTTGAGGCCTTTTCACATATGCGTCGAGCCTTCCCCGGTCGACCATTCTCTCGGATGATACGCTTCAAGCCTAAGCAATCCTCCGTCGAGATGACCCGTATCTCGTGGTACTCACAAAATTTGGTGTTTGCCTCTCCCGAATTTATTGGCCGGGTTCATTGGGCAGTGGGGACTTCGACCGCATCATTATTTCGTTCGACTCACCGTTGTGGGAGTGAAAGCCTCGTGCACCTTCTCCGTCGCCCGGTCCCGTTCTTACCATTCTTGTTATTTCCCCCATTCTTGGCCGAGTCTTTTTGTCATCGCCGACCTCGCCTGGGGCCTTTCCCATTCTTCTTTTCCTTTCTCTCTCGGCTAGTGCCACATTGTAAACCTTTCTCAAACAACTCCCGCCGAGTGAGCGACCGTACGAACCGTCCGCCCGTAATCCATGCCTCGCCGAGGAAATGCCATTTCGAAGCAATTGATCACCTCCCCGTCAGTGAGATCCTCCTCGATCTTGTCGACCATCTCTTTAAACTTCTGTAGTAGCTCGTTGAAGCTTTCATTTTTACTTGCACCAAGTTGTTTAGATCGGTGACGCTCATTTTCCGAGCTCCAAAGCAATGAGTAGCGATCTAGGAATTTTGTTCTCATACTCATCCGTGTCGATATACTTCCGGCCGCCAAACCATCAACCATGTCGTAGCCGCCCCCGTGAGTGTGCTTTATGAGGGCCTTTGCACATAGTGTCGTCCCTACTGAGACAAAGCACACGTGGCCTCCAGTGCCGCACATGGCTTTTTGCATTGGTCGCCCGAGTATTTCTCAAGGAGGGGGCAACCCGAATCCAGGTGAGGAGGTCGACTTATCAATCAAATCCTTGGATAGAGGTCGAAGAGCAAAGTCAATTCGTTCGACCTTTAGCATCATTTTTCTTTTCACCTCCCACTGCTCAAATTTCCTCTTCCATAGCAACATTCCTAGCATCGTCCGTCTTCTCCAGCAGGGGGACAAAGATTCGACCTTTCGACCCTCACTCTGGGGGAGTTACTTGCTCGCTTCTCCCATCTCTCGTGAGAAGGTGACCTCACCGAGCGAACCGGTGACATCCAGTGCGCTGCCATCTCTAGTGGCGACCTGCGCCTTTCATCCTCGGGTGGCGACCTGCGCCTATCATCTGGGCGGCGACTGCGCCTTCCTCTCTCATAGGCGACTGCGCCTCATTCTCGTCCCTTTGAGATCGCGACACTACTGGCCGCGGGCAGCGATCCACGTCGCTACATTGGCCTCTAGCTGCGTCCTCAAGTCTCGACCGTGCCTCTCTGCTCCATGTTCCTAGCGAGACTACTCTTAGGTCGTCACTGGGAACATGAATAGGTGATCGAGGTCGCACCACCATCCTCCGATCAACATTCGACCTACGCTTCGTTTGGTCTAGTACTTCTAGCACGCTCCCTATTAGAAACTTGGGATGGGGCCACTCTCTCGCACCTTCTATCCACTGCCCGCCTCCTCCATTGCCAATAACTCGGCGAATCCGAGCTCGCTCCATCGCATTTCCTTTCTACTCAAAGTGGGTTGGGATGAGGGACTCCGCCCTACTTCCAACATTCACCGTCCGGGCTGGACGCTGGAGGAGGCGGAGCTCCTTGTCCCTCCATGGGTCGTTTTTCTCTTCTCCCGTCTGGCAATCCTCTGCCATCAGCAACACTATTAGAGCGCGTCGCTCTAGCATGTTGGCGAGTTGGTGGGGGAGGAGGCAGATTTGTGTTTTCAGCGTTGGTGTTGAGATTTCCAACATTTGCATTATTGTTTCCTTCTTCGTGCCCAAGTGAGGCCTCAGATACATGTCCATCCGAAGTCACCATTGTTGCAGGTTGAGAAAACTTTCGAGGTCAAGCTATGCACGAGTTCCCGGCAATGGAACCAAACTGATGCCGCAGGAAAAGTGCTTATCAATCTTCCTCCACGTGGCTGTGACCGATCACCCGGCTCGCTTGACTCAGCAGAACCCACGACTAGCCGGATGTGTCTCCGACTTAGACCCTCGGGCGTGAGAGTAAGTATTTGATGATTGGAGAGCTAAAATGTATTGAATAATGGAATTCTGATAACAAAATAGCAGTTACCTTTGCCCCGTTGGTAGTGGTGATGTATTTATAGGTGATGATTGCGATATATTTGGAGGAACGACATGTGCTCCGAGATTTTAGCGGCAGTTACTTGTAATGTAAATGTGCCTTTAACGGTCCCTGATTTGTAGGGATGCAGTTATGGAAAAAGTAATTGCTTTGCAGTACCCAGCTCGTGACCAGATTAGGGTCGACTCTTGCTTCGGCGGAGTCCGAGAGTCGACATCAGGCTTGTGTTTGGGTCGACTCGGCGTAGGTAGGATTAGGATGCGTACCGGAGGGAATTTGACAGTGTCGGGTCATAAGGTCGGGACCTAGCCGAATCGGACAATGAAGCTTGATCGTCGACTGCAGTCACGTTAGAGATGGAGCTCTTGAGCTATGTGCGGATTGGGCCTATGCCCCACTTTTTGGAAATGGAGGATTAGAAAAATAATTGTTTGGCAGGTTGAGAACTCTTTCGGGCCTTCAGTAGCATTTAGTTGAAACGGCACTTTGAGTTTGATGTATTGTTCAAGTATCACGATGACAAATTTGATGAAAAAATAAAATGTAAGTATTGTATATTATAGTGACAAATTTTTATAATTTACGCATAATTAATTTTATAATTTTTACGCATAATTTAGGCGTACCTTTCCCAATTGTGGTTGAGAAATATTCTGAACAAGGTTGCAGCATAAAATAGAAGAGCATCCTTTTGTGCAAAATGTTACAATACAATACATACTACTTTCCTTCGCTTTCACCAAAAGATTGTCGTAGTGATACGATTACTTGCAATTATTAAATAAGAAGAGAACTTTACAAGCTCTCTTATACGCTTAGATAGATTTCGCACTAACATTCATGCCCAAACACTGGTTTAGAAAGGAGGCATACTTTGAGCATGTTTCAAATGCACAAATGGGGAGGCAAATGCTTTTAGGGACTTTGTGTGGGAAGTATATTAAAAGGAAGCGAAGTGGTAAATTTTTCAATAATAAAGGGAGCCCAAATCTGGCATTTCTCATCGGCTTTGAATAAAACAAATACTTCACAATTTTAGAAATGGGCTTTTCCATTTATTTTTAAAAGCTTACTTTCCATCAAAAGTGTCAACATCAGAAAGGCAAAATAATGGTCCACACGTTGTTTTATTAAGAGGCTAAACCAAAATCTTCTCAACTTTAGGATATGAGTTGTAATATTCATAAAATCTTAGAGCACTTTTTTACAAAAAAGCGTTTTTTAGGTCTTTTAACTATAAGGGTTTTTATTTTCAATACTTAAAAAAAAAAGATTTATTTTATAAATATATTTCAAAATTGACCTATAAATATTAAAAATTCATAATTATTACTTTATTTATTTTATCCAAAAAAAAGTAATTCAAATAGATGTTGTATTACTATTCCTATATTCAAGTTAAAAATATAAGTTAATAATTTATTTATTTTAAGTTTATTTTAAAAAGCATTTTGTTTTAAGTTGTTTAATTAAACCTTTTTACAATTTTGTATACAACTCCATCTAAATAATAAATTATTTTTAATTTTTTTTTTGAAATAATAATTTTTAGTCAAATCTAAAAATTATTATTACCAAAAAAATTCAATTTAGTGTTTTTAATAATTATTAAGTGTAAATTATACAAATATACATACATATATATATATATATATATATATATATATATATATATATATATTGAGATGAGCATATGTTTCTTTTAAAAAAAAAATAAGATGAAAGTATACACATGATTTTTTTACTTT